>JBBUKS010514968.1:0-13113 GCA_038050645.1 Hedychium gardnerianum | reverse complement strand
TCCTCTAAGATTTGTACTTTTCTATTAAATTGCCTCCTATTTATCGCTAAAATATTTTTTTAATCTTTATTAATAGTTTTCTAAATTATTTATTTGATAATGGAGAGGGATATTTTGACGACAAAATAAATTAAGTTTGATTCAAGTTTGGGAGCAATCTTTTTGTTAAAAATAAATAAATAAATCTAGTATTGCACTCCTTATATTCAAAGAATGCCCTTAAAGTAGTTTTGCTTGCTCGAATAAAATGGAAATTAATTAATTAATTAGGTTTCTAAAATATAATATACATTTTTCATATTTTTATAATTGATCTCTAGGGAAAGAAATTCTTACATCATCTATCTTCACTCATTGTCTCTCTAAAACAAAAACTAATAAACCCTTAAATTGAATGCCATCAATGAACTAAACAAGTTACCTATTGGTGTTATTCAAAATACAAACTATAAATATAAAATTTTCATGAACCAACCAAATATAAGAACTCTTAAAAATCTTAAATTTAACACCATCTAATTATTCCTAAGAAGCATACAAACAAACAAAGAGTAAGAGTAGAGTAATCAATCATTCACACAAACCATACAACAAAACACTCACTAACCAAACAACATATCCTTAAAAACCTTAAATTCAACACCATCTATATATCTCCTATGCAATTGATAGATATCAAGCAACAAAGAGTAGGGTGATCATTTTGATGAACCAAACACAGCTATCTTAGCTCGGTGCAATTCATAGGTAGCCACCCAAAACGCTTTGCTACACAAGATCCAAGATTGCAAAGAAAGACGACACCATCAAAATGAGGCAGAAATGGCTTTGTTTGCTTTACTCTGTTAGCACTGATCCCCTCCAAAATAAAGGCAAAGGTAGAGTAGATAGAGTAGAGTGAGTGATCATATTGCACATCTTCTCCTTCCTTTTGATTTCCTTCTTTTTTTTTCTCTGAAACTTTATTCACTTCCTTCTCCGTTCAAACTGCTGCTGTTCTTCTTTCTTTCTTTCTCCCTCAAGAATGGAGAAAGCAGACTGCAAATGCCACTTTATTCATATTTTTTAATAAATATATTTTGTGCTTCTTTTTCATTCCTTGGAGCACGCCTTTTGTTGCGTCTGTGTTCTTTATTTTTCTTTTAATACTTTCTTTTTTGTTCGAACTAATAATTAGAGATGTGTGCTGTGTCTTTTGCAGCATGTTGTTAGACCAAGCTTTTTGACTGGGAACCAAAACAGGGATGTGAGACATACTTAGCTTGTTAGAGGAGAAGTATGGTATCAGTCGACTAAATCGATTGAAGCGACAGATTGGTTGAGAACGATGGTAGAGATGTATTCATTGTTTGGTTCGATTCGATTCGATGTTTTGATTTCGATCGCAGTGTACATGACCCTACCTTAGTCATGAACTTAAGCAAAGGATAAAAAGGAAAAGATACAAATCTTTTGTTCTTTTGTGCACAGCAAGAGTGTGGCTTTGTTTTGTCCCTTTGCAAGTTTTAGTCACTTGGATGATCTTTATGCAGGCCATATGATATCATGATATATGATCTAATCCAAAATGATTGAGGAATGAAACAACATCTCTAGGAAACTGTGTAGTTTCTTCTTCTTTTTTTTATTTTATTTTTATTTCCATTGCTTTACATGAAAGTTGCATTCTCTGTGAGACCAGTCAAAAGCCCTAAAAAGTTCTAAAGTTTTGCCCTAGTCATTATTTTTCATACTTCTTTGAGATTTTTTTTTTGATTTAGGGTTGCAAATTAGTTGAGTTGAAGGTTCAAATTATGGGATTGGTGAATGTTTTCAAAGGTTATTGTTAAAGTTTTGGAAATGAACAATTAACTTAAATCATCGACCTTGTTAATGCTCAAAGGAACGCGCGTGCACGCGCACAAAAAAAAAACAAAAATTTGTTCGTTGCACCCTGGAATATCCAATTAGGGTAGCACATCTGTGACCATCACATAACTAATGGCTTCTCTTATGTATTTATTCTCTTCATTACACTATCGAACCCTTTTATTTCTTGTTTCATGACATGACAAAAGAATTTTAGAGATGCCCTATACCTTTTAAACTTTGCTCTTGGAATTTGAATTGTAGGGCATAACTTTCACTTTCCATTTCCAAATCAACTTTAGATGCCAATTTAACCTCCAACACAAGAAAAGCACAATCCAACACCCCTTAGCACCGCTTAACGCGCTACTTTCGAACTAAAAATAGAGCAAACAAAATTTTATTTCAAACTTAGAATTTATTCGCTTATGTTCAAAATGTTTTTCGAATTTCAAATTAAGATGTCAAAATATAAACCCCTTGCCTTGCCTCTAATACTTAACTTTGTAGCGTAGAATAGTTTTAAAGACACGAAGCTATTCCATTGAATTTGAAATACAACACACTCCTCCTTGATCCAAAACTAAAAAAAACTAAAACTAAAAAAAAAACAAAGAATAAAATGAAAATTCCTTAAAAATGTTGATGTGAACTCCACAAGTCACAACACACTCCAGGATCCAAAAAAAAGTCTATGCACTATACAATGTAACAAGTTAAACCACAACTTAAGTCACAACCTCTCTCTTACTCAATAAAGCAAGGAGTTCGACCACTCAGCCACCTTCACTCTCTTCTTCTTCCTCCTCCTCTTCGAAATCGTCTTCCTTCTTCCATTCCATTCCATTCCTCTCTGTTTCCTTCTTTCTCTCTCTCTCTCTCTCTTTCTCTCTGTCTATATATATCTATATATAGAGAGAGAGAATAAAGCAGGCTTTTTGAAGCAAGAGAAGCAGGAAGTAGTAGCATGAGGACGGGAGGTTGCATTCTGCAGCACGGCCTCACGCCGGCGGCGGCCGCCGTGGTCGGACAGGCTGTCTCCCTCGCCCGGAGGCGTGGCCACGCCCAGGTGACCCCGCTCCACGTCGCCACAGCTATGCTCAACGCCGGCGGGCCCCTCCGCGCTGCCTGCCTCCTCTCCCTCTCCCACCCCCTCCGCTGCAACGCCCTCGACCTCTGCCTCAACGTCTCCCTGAACCGCCTGCCAGCTTCGAACCATGAACGCCTCCTCCCCTCCCTCTCCAACGCCCTCGTCGCCGCCTTCAAGCGCGCCCAGGCCCAGCACCGCCGCGGCAGCGCAGCCGCCGCTGATACCTCCTCCGCAACACCGGCGATGCTCCTTGCTGTCAAGATCGAGCTCGATCACCTCGTCGTCTCCATCCTCGACGACCCCAGCGTGAGCCGCGTCATGCGCGAGGCCGGCTTCTGCAGCACCCAGGTCAAGCTCAACCTCCAACAGGCCACCGCCAAAACCAGACCAAATCCACCCAAAGCAAACCGCGACGACGAAATTCGCGTCATGGAAGCCCTCATAAGCAAGGAAAGGCGGAACCTTGTGGTCGTCGGAGAGTGCTTGGACGCCATTGATGCAGTAGTCCGAGCTGTAACACACAGAGTACAAAACGGGGGAGATGATGTACCAGAGGCTCTAAAAAACGCTCAGCTCATCACACTCCCACTCTCCTCCTTCAAGAACACGACAAGATCAAATTTTGATCAGAAAATCGCAGAACTAAGAGACCTCTTCAGAGATTCCAGCGTTAGAACAGGGCTTGTCCTGTACCTGGGAGACCTCCGATCCATTACTGAAAAAAACAGAGCCATTAATGACGATGTAGTGGAGCAAGCGATCATGGAGATTAGAAGCTTAATCTTTAACGGAAGCAACACTCGAAGAGTATGGCTTATGGGGATCGCAACCTACCAAACTTACATGAGCTGCAAGGTTGGGTACCCTTCTTTGGAAGCTCTTCTTGCTCTTCACCCTCTCACCATTCCTGCTATAAACTTGGAGTTAAGCCTCAATTGTGATAGGTAATCAATCAATTATCTCATTTCTGGAAAAAGAAAAAGAGATTAAATTCTCTTTTTATGTCCTTTTATTGATATTTTCTTCTTTTGTCTTCTTCAGTGGTTCAGGTTTCAATTATGAAGCAGAAGCCCAAAGCATCAACCTTCCTTCTAACAATTTCTTCAATTACTATTCAGTAGCTTCTTCAACTCTGCCTTCTCCTTGGCACCAACATTACAAATGCTCTTCGGCTTCTCCGCACGACATTGAAGATTCATCTTCATCGAATTCTTCCATCTCCTCCTTCGATCAGCTCCCCCTGAGCTTGCTTCCGAATCGACAAAGCTTGCAGTCGTCGCCGATTACTATGTTCAATAAGTCGAATCCTAATTCATGCACCTCAAGTAGCACCATGGAAGTTGAGTACCTTCCCAAGTTCAAGGAGCTTAATGCGGAGAATTGGAAAATTCTCTCCGATGCATTGGAGAAGAAGCTTCCATGGCAGCAAGAAACCGTCGCGGAGATAGCTAGCACGGTTCTTCGAAGTAGGTCGGGGATGGTTAGACGAAAAGGAAAGCAAGAAACGACATGGTTGTTATTCCAAGGTGAAGATGTTGAAGGTAAAAGAAGGATAGCTGAGGAGCTTGCAAGCCTCATATTTTGCTCACAATCTAACTTTGCCTCAATTGGCCTCAACAACTACCGACTAGTCGATGTTCATTCTCCTTGCAAGAAAAGGTCTAGAGTTGAGGTGAATGAAGGTTGTCTCGATCGATTATTCCAATCGATCAATGAAAATCCACACCGTATTATCTTGATCGAAGATATCGAGCAACTAGATCACCAAACCCAAATCGGTTTGAAGGATGCAATCGAAGGAGGAAAATTGAGGAGCAATTGTGGAGTGGAAGTGAGCCTAAGTGATGCAATTATCATTCTAACGAGTCGCAAAGGCTTCAAAGACAAGTCTTCAGAAATTAATGAGCATGAGAAAGAAGTAAACTTGCATCTTTCGTTGGATTTGCATCTTTCAACCGTTGTGTATCATGACGATACCGAAGATTATGTTTCATTCGATAAGGTTGGGCTTTCGGAGTTGGTGGATGGCATATTCTCCTTTAATTTTCTTCGTCAAGACTTGTAATCGAATGTGAGATATAGAAGCTAGGGTTTCTTTTAGATAAGAGTTTTGATTTGTTAGGTAATTAGATGGTTGAAGCTTGATGTGGGGAAACACTTGTAAATTATTAATCTTCTTTAAATTGGTTTAGTGTTGGCTTTACTATAAGTAGTTGTTGCTTATTGTTCTTCAAATAATCATTCCATATGTTTTTGGATTAATATATAAATGGTTTGTTAATTAAGAAAACTCTTCTAGAAGAAAATCAATGTTTTACCTAATTTGATTTCCTACTAATGGTGATCAATGCTACTTTATTATTATTTTGATTCACATGAAATACTCTCAAAATTTAATTAGGGCACAATTGATTACCACTTCATTTGGAATATATTTTAAATGATTCTCAAAAATCCATTGGCCAATATAGATTGAAGTTGTCTCCCACTAAATGCTTTTGTTAGAGTGAAGCATGATTGATGTGTTGTATAGTATGATAAATTCTTTTGATTCATATCATTCAAACATTTTTCTATTTAATGCATGAAAAAATATATGACCGGACCAAATATATCATAATTCCCTTGTGTAATTTTCTATTTATCCAAACCTAATATTTTTTGTATTTTAATTGAACCTATAATTCAAAACATCCACTTAGAAGTCTTTCATGTAGTGATGGAATGATTATATCATTGCTTTTTTAAAATTTATTGGGACTTGTCATAGAACTTTCTTTTGCATTATTTTAACTTTATGACATGAGAATTTATTTTTGAGATTATTTCCTAAAAATAAGGAGATAAAGTAATCATGCTACTAATTATAAATTTGAAGTGGACCATTAATTAGGACACAATATAATTAAATAAATATAGTCAACTAAATTGTTCTCTTTTGACTTATTAGGCCTTATCCTAAAACTTGTGCTTTCTTTTCCATGGCAAATGTTTTTTATTTTCCATTTCTTTTACATCATTTTAACTTCACCTATAAAAAGATATAGTGACAATCCATATTGTATATACTATTAATCATAAATTTGAAAGGGCATTAATTAGTGCACAATCCATAATTAACTCATGAAAATGGGGTGAATTGTTTAATAATTCACTAATATTATTTTATCAAATTGTACTTCGATTCTTGTTTCAACCAATCAAATTAAACAAGACACAAAAAATAATTGAATAATTAGAAAAAGGAAAAAAAAACACTACTTTTTATATATGCTTGGTGATGCAATTGGGAAGAATCAACTTTTCTTTTTTTTTTTGCCATTTGCTTTATTTATATCTCATAATCCACCATTGAGGTCAAAAGATTAGTAATGCAAAATAAAGATGAGCATCAATCTTTAAGACCTTAATTAAAGTCATGTTTAACCCTAACAAGTTGATGGCCCTTTACCTTTTCTCATACTCCACCTCCATCCCAAAACCAAAGTATTAAAGATTACCATCTTAATTAAAGAATGTAATTAGTGTATCAGGGTGAATATAGCATTCTATTTCACTTTAAATAGAAGAGCACTAATACATTAAATGTATTAACATAACTGTTAATTTAGTGTTTTTTTAATCATTTGTTCAATGCTAACTTTAATAATGAAACTAGAGTTTAATATTACTCTATAAGTTGGAAAAATCACTTTTATTATTATACTTCCAAAATGCTTTTGCCCTCCAAAGTGTTTTCACAAAGAAAAAATGATGATTATTTTTTTTTGTTTTATATCTCAATTAATTGAGTTCAACAGGATAATAACTTTTAGCAATCAATCACGCACAAAAAAATATATTAAAAAAATTAAGGGGTACTAATGCACAAGATGCTACTATTTCCTTTTCACTATCAGTGGTTAATGATCGATATTTATTTATCAAAATATTCATAGAGCCGAAAGAAGAACACCTTTCAAGTATTTTAATGTTTGTAGTGTTCACACAAGACTTTCACAAGTGTATTAGATATACTACTCCAATAGTTTATTATATATCTTTCCTTTTTCAAAAAATGATGTTGTGAGAAAATTAATCTTCATTATCTATAGTTATGTGATATATATATTTTTTACTCAAAAGGGTGATTGATTATTCGATCCGACTTTCAAAATGATAGCAAAACTAGCGTACAAGAGGATCTATTGCCAATTGCATAATATATGAGTGATTACGTGAAGTAGAGCTCTATTTTTATTTTTATTTTTTGTCTTTACTATAAGGTGTCTTTACACTATATTAGATGTGAGATAATTTCTATTCCGGGTGAGAGTCGCAAGGTTAACACATCCTAAAATTAGTACTACACATGAAGGGCTCATTTTATCTACTATTTTGTTGGTGTTGTTACGAAGGGTGCCTTTGTTATTTAACACCCATATATTGAAATCCTTTTTCTTTAAAAAAAGAGAGGATATTTCTCTAGATTGTGGGAGTACTAATTTTTTATTCAATGGAACATTAATATAGTATATGTAGGTGTGTAATGTAGTAGAGATATGTATATCTATTTATTAGATATAGATAATATCCAAGTATATATGATAAATATTATGAAATTGTGGTAGATTTTGAGTGTATTGATTTTATATCTTTTTTTACTTCTAGGGTGAATTTATTAGTATATATAATTGTACAAGTTTAATAGATTCGGACACTATGCAAATATGATAATATACTCAAGATCTTAATGAGACAAGTGTGTGTCATGTTATGTCTTCATTAGCTTGTGATAGGAATACTGTTTTTAAGAGTAGGCTCCAATATGAAACAATACTCAATATAAAAAAGTAAGCACCAATAATAAAAATGTTAAATCTACAAGATAAAAGAAAATAGAGAAAAAGTTAAAAATTATTTGATCCAAGCTTCTACAAGCCTTTATCAATGCCATAGCAAGTAACATGTTCTTGTGGCAAGAGAATTGTAGTATTTTTTGTTCAGATTCTACATAGACATTTAGGTTCATTGAATCGATCCATCTAGGTCATCCAAATACAATGTACGCATCCAAACTTCGATCCATTTTTCAAGTTGATCTAAGGACGAGCAAGGCTAAAAAAAGCGACTATAAAGGCACCCATTGTCAGCAAACATGCTTTACATGTATTATTCTCCAAATCATGATTATGGAGTAGCCTTTTCTATTTATTAATGCACTTGTGTATGAACTATTTCTAAAATAATTTAGTAATGTAGGACAAATTTTATGGATCCTGATATGAGTGGTTGAGTCAAGACCCATGGTAGTACGGATAAATATCACGCGACACATAGTCAAGATCAAGATTAGCTAAACCCGGTTGGGCCTCTCAACTCTCGAGTGGACAAGTGCTATATAGCCGACCGAGTACAGTTATCATCACCCCAATCGATAAAAGACGATCAAGATCACAGACCGGAATCAAGGTATCAGGTCGAGGTATATTACATCATCGACCGGACGCGCCCTACCAAGCCGGGTCGGTTAAATTATATTCCCGCTCAAGTCTCTAACCCGATTGGATGTACCTTACGAAGCCCGGTCGGTTAAATTATATTCCCATTCAGGTCTCTATTCCGACCGGACGCGCCCTACGAAGCACGGTCGGTTGAAGTAGGTCCCCGGTCAGGTCTACAATATGACCGGATGTGTTTTACAACCCCCGATCGGTTAAAGTATGTTCCGGTTAGGTCTATAATATAGCCGACCGGAATGATCTAATCATTGGTCCGTGCCTCTGGCATGCTTATGAGGTTTGACTCCGACGCCGATAGTACGACCAGAACATCCCTCAACAGTACGGCCAGAACACTACTCAACAGTACGGCCAGAACATCCCTCAACAGTATGGCCAAAACATCCCTCAATAGTACGACCAGAACACCCCTCAACAGCACGATCAGAACACCCCCGATGGTATCCAAGACACTTCCCTGAAGTACGGAGAACGACGGTACTTTCGGACCAGAACATGCTCACCCATGCTTCAACAGGATACGCCATTAATGCTGATTGTACACACCTCGAAGAAATATATAAAGAAACGGAAGCCATTGTTGCTGAGAGTTTTTTTTCCTAACCTGAGCTATCTTTACTTACTATTTCCACTACCTCTACTCGATCAGACTTGACTTGAGCGTCGGAGATGGATCCCCAGGTCTCTTTCCTAGAGCTTTCCTTTAACCCTCCGCCTCTCTTTCTGTGACCCGTGCAGGTCCCCGACCGGAGAGATCAGAGAAGTCTCGTTCGCTCGCCGAAGACCGGCGAATCCCTCCGATCGGTTCCTTGGAACAGAGGACTGGTGAATCCCTCCGATCGGAGCTAGGGCCTTAGAAGACCAGCAGGTTCGCCTCGCTCCACGGTGATCAGGTCAACGAATATCCAGCTCACCGGTGACTCATCCCTCAAAAGTCTCCGCGCGGGAATAAATTGGTGACGTATGTGGGAAGACTTTTTAAATCCTGAAGCAGAGATTGAGAATGGATAACACTGGAAGATCCAGCCTGCCCTCTTCGCAAAACGAACTGGCCTAGATAATCGTGGCTGTCGTACAGGAAGCCATGCAGCAACAACAAGCCGCGTGACAACAGAAGCAAGAAGCATGGATGTATCTGTGATTCACCCCCCCTCTCACGTGCTTTCGATCCTACAGTAACAACAACAGTTCATCTGGCAGCAACAACAGGCCGGGGGGCAAGTACTGCGGCCGACACAACCTCCACCGCCGGGGATGCCTTCCCCATCGGTTGGGGCCCCGCCTAACACTCGACAACAGTTATTCACACCCACGGACACACTGCTGACCTTTGGCCGACCCGCGGTGGAAGCATCTCTCCCATCGGAGACGTCGGGAGAGTCCTCGATCGCCCGGGCCAAGGCCCAAGATGTCGCCAATAGCAAAGGGTCGGCTCCCAACGGAGCCAGCGGAACTAAAGGCCTGTTGTTCACGGAGAGTGTCTTGGGCGATCCCTTGCCCAAACACTTCCGCCCCACGGCCGTTGGGGAGTATAATGGGTCGACGTACCCAAAAGACCACCTATACAAATTCGAAAACACAGCGCTACTGCACCAATACCCAGACGGAGTCAAATGCAGGGTTTTCCCTGACGGGTCCAGCGCAGAGATGATTCAACCGTTTGCCGACCGGATCCATTCATTCTTTCGAGGAATTCAAAAGTGTGTTTCTACAGCACTTCGCTAGCAGTCGAAGGTATATTAAGACTCCCTGGACCTATTCTCCATGAAGAAGAGAGCGAATGAGCCCCTGAAGGATTACCTCCAACGGTTTAGCAAAGTGACCTTGGATGTCCAGGGGGCCACTCCCGAGATTCTGGTCAGTGCCTTCTCACAGGGCCTATAGGAGGGCGATTTCTTCTGGTCCCTGGTGATGAAACCCCCGGTAGACTTCGATTACCTCATGAGTCGGACCCTCAAATACGTGAAGGTAGAAGAGGCCCAGCCGTCTCGAAAAAGGGGAGTCGATGTCCCGAACAATTCGTTCGACCGCAAGGCCCCTCCCCCTCCACTGAAATACAATGATCGCCCGGGGCCTCATCGTCAAATGTCTCGAGGCGAGGACATAGCGACCCATGAAATCGAGGCCTTCCGAGCCCCGCGACCCAGGAAGTGGCATCCCAAGTTGACCAGCCTCTTTTGTTCATACCACCAAAGAGGAGGATATGATATCAAAGACTGCTATGAACAGAAGAGAAAGCAGCGAGACGCAGAATGAAAGTCCCCCGATCGGAAGCGCTCTCCTCACCGGACGGATCGGAGGGAAACAGAGGGTTCCTCCGATCGGCGTGCCAGGACACCCACAAGAGACCACCGAAGACCCACCCCTCCTAGAGAGGAAGGGGTAAAAGACAAAGATAGCCCCGCTGCGAGGGACGATAGGCATGATATCCGACGGTTCCATCGACGGAGACTCCAACAGAGCCTGCAAGGCTCACAGTCGGCGACTAGAAAACTTTGGGGTAAGCATCAGCGCCAGGGGGAGTGGCGGACGCGAAATCAGCTTCGGCCCACGGGACTTGAAAGGGGTCGAGACGTCCCACGAAGACGCCTTGGTTATCAATGCTATAATAGCCAATTATGCAATAAAAAGGATCTTCGTGGATACGGGCAACTCGGTCAACATCATCTTTAGAAAGACCCTCGACTAGATGCAGATCGAGGAGAAAGAATTCCGACCCATGGCAACTCCTCTGTTCTGGTTCACCGGACATCAAGTTCAGCCGGTTGGAGAAATCACCCTTCCGCTCACCTTGGGAGAGGAGCCCGCGGAAAAAACCCGATGGACGCCCTTCGTAGTGGTGGAAGCCGAATCAACTTACAACGTTATCTTAAGAAGGCCGACTCTTAATGATTTCCAGTCCATAGTCTTCACCTTTCATCAAAAGGTCAAATTCCCCGCAGGAAATAGGGTCGGGGAAGAAAGAGGAAGCCAGTCGATCGCTCGGAGGTGTTACATTGACATCGTCCGAACCGGCTCTAATAAGGCCAGAAGGGTCCAAGGACCCCAAGTCAACGTCGTCTAGGAGGGAGCCGCCCGAATGTCGTTAGAGGCATCAGAAGAAGACAAGGAGGAAATCTGGATTCACTCCAAGCGGCCTGACGGTACTACCCACATAGCAGTAGACCTGCCCGACGAGGTAAGAGGGCATCTGAAAAAATATTTGGTGTAGAACCATGACGTCTTCGCTTGGTCGGCCTCTGAGATCAAAGGGATAGCCTCGGCCATGATGATGCACAAACTCAACATTCTCTCGGAGTCGAGGCCGGTCAGGCAAAAGAAGAGACATTTTGGTTCGGAACAAGATCAAGTGATCCAAACGAAAATCGACAAGCTCTTAGAGGCGGGGCATATTCGGGAAGTGCAGTTCCCTACCTGGCTAGCAAACGTCATTTTGGTTTCCAAGACGGGCGGCAAGTGGCGGGTCTACATTGACTTCCGCGACCTGAATAAGGCTTGCCCGAAGGACTGCTACCCCTTGCCCAACATCGGCCAGCTCGTCGACTCAACTAGTGGATGTGAATACATTTATATGCTGGACGCGTATCAGGGATATCACCAGATCCTGTTGGCTCCAGAAGACCAGGAAAAGTCAGCTTTATCACTTGCATGGGTACGTTCTGCTACAACATCATGCCGTTCGGACTAAAAAATGCGGGGGCACGTATCAAAGAATGATGGATTGGGTGTTTAAGCATCAGATAGAGAGAAATATCGAAGTGTACATGGACGACATCCTGATTAAATCAATCCGATCGGACAGCCTTATCACTGACATCGAAGAAACTTGTAGCACCTTGAGGAAATATGGGCTCAAGCTAAACCCTAGCAAGTGCTTCTTCGGAGCCAAGAGTGGTCGCTTCCTCGGCTACGTACTTACCGAGCGAGGAATTGAAGTCAACCCAGAAAAGGTGCAGGCCATTCACAACATGGCCCTGCCCAGGAATCTCAAGGAAGCACAACGGTTGGTCGGTTGTATCACCGCGCTGTCTCGGTTCATTTCCCGGTCGGCAATAAGAAGCCTCCCATTCTTCAAAGTGCTAAGAAAGACATAAAAATTCGAATGGGACGAGAGTTGTAGCTTTGCTTTTGCCGAACTAAAAGAATATCTAGCGCAGCTACCGCTCCTGTCCAAACCAGTAACCAGCAAACGCTTGTGTTTGTACTTAGCGATCGGGGAAGGAGCCCTGGGTGCCGCTCTGGTATGAGAAGAAGGAGGCATGCAACACCCGGTCTACTTCACCTGCCATTTGTTGAAAGACGCGGAGGGCAGATATACTGCCTTGGAAAAGATGGCATTAGCGCTGATCATGACCGCCTGGCGATTGAGAGCTTATTTCCGCTCTCACCCGATTACGGTCCTCACCAACAGCACGTTAGGGCGGGTACTAACCAACCCGGAGGCTTCAGACTGGTTGATCAAATAGACGACCGAGCTCAGTGAGTTCGATATCTAGTATCAGTCCTGAACGGTTATAAAAGCTCAGGCCTTACCCGACTTCATGACGGAGACAGCCGGCCCCGACTCAGAAGTGGTCTGGAAGATTTATGTGGATGGGTCAGCCAAACATCAGGGTAGTGGAGTCGGAGTCTTATTAATTTCGCCCCGAGAAGATGTTGTGCAGTTATCCATCC
>JBBUKS010514939.1:0-13113 GCA_038050645.1 Hedychium gardnerianum | reverse complement strand
TGTTCTTCATTTTTTCAGATACAGATATCTAGCCTTTTTGATGCTTAGGTATGTATTTATCTTATCATTACGTTATACTGTGTTAATAGTTAATGAAACTTTTGGATATTCATCTAGGCAATATTCATTATATAGTTTAGCTTAAAATGTTACTCTTATATTTCTAACTTATGATTTCTTCATTTATGCAGGATTGAACATGATATTTGGTATCGTTATTGTATTGGATGGCTTGTACTCCTCGATGTATGTACAGTTTGTATTTATTCAGATTTCATTATGTTTGAATTGTGTTAATGTTGATGTATTTGAAGTTTGATGTATTGGATGGCTTGTATTTGAAGTATGTATTTGAAGTATTGTATTTGAACATGATGTATTTGAAGTTTTCAACAATCTCTGTTCTCCCACATTGGACGGCAGCAGCCAACCCCGTGAGTCAATCACTTTTATCTTTTTTCCCTCTTTTTTATTAATTTTCATGTATGATATCATCTCTTTCTATATTGTATGTACTTTTCCATCAGGCTTTCTACTTGTTCACCGTACCAGTTTAATTTTTTTCTACTTATCATTCATTGTCCCTGATTCTTGTCTCTATCATGTACCCTTATAATAGGCAATTGGTGAATCAAATAGACACTACATTTTGCATTTTGTGGATTTTTTAATGCAAATATTATTTAGATTAACCGAAACTTTTTATAAGCTTTTAGTTCTATTTTTTTTTTCATATGAGAATAGGTTATTTAGGTGACTGATTCTTTTTTTGTTCTTTTTTTATAGGGAACAAGAGCAGACCGGTCGGGGCACTGGTAACAGTAAACATCCTCCCTAAATTGTTATACCCTTGTTTGTTTTTGGATTGCAATGCATTAATAGTTGCTCATTCTTTAGATGTTTCGTGATCCTTGATGATTTGCTACTCAGTGATTGCATACTTAATCTGATATTAATGGTTTTTTAGTTGAAAAATCTATTTGTCAAAATGGGCAGCAATGTGACATCACTGTTGTGGTGAATATTAACTAGTACTGTAAACCATGGATCATGTCAAGGTTATTTATCTGTACCAAAGTTTTCACACTATCCTAGGGCCTAGATTCACTTTTCCAATCAAACACATGAGTTCACCTTAATTCATCTGAACTCATGATAGATCCACACTTTAACCTGAAACCTGCTCAATTTGTATGAATGTGTTTAAATTACTAGCTTGCTGGAGAAACAGCAGAAGCATGAGAAGAAGAGGGAGAGACCCAAAGTTACATTAAACTTGTTACATTGAATCGGGTCTGATGTGTTCACTCATCAAATTGGTTATCTTTTAGCAGGAGGTTGCTTATATTTTTCTTATATTAATAGCTTTTCAAATCTAATTTCATTTACCACATTAAAAAAAACTGAAGTTTATAATAAGCAAAGAGGGTTATTTTAGTGTTTCCCTATTAAAAAACTTGTATGTGATAATTTAAATACAATTTTTATTCTATAACCTTAAACCTAAGATAACTGTTGTCTATAACTAACTAAGCAATTTAGTATGTATATGGGACTCATTCACTACCATTTCTATTCCCTTCAAGGCAAGTGACAGAGCTTACCATTAGGTATTCCACTGCATGAGGTAAGAATCTAATCTCTTAATTAATCATTTTAGTTTAAAGCTAGTCCAACTGGGATTCATTGCTGTAAACTAAACTGCTATACAATTTACTAATTAAATATAATAAATTCAAAAGACAACAATTTTCATTTTCTCGAAATCTTATTGTTATTTAATACATTATATAAAAAATTATTTCTATTTATGATCTTACTTGGTCTATTATCCAAATCATAAGTCCTATTCCGTACAAGTTAGAAAAGTGAGTCTCGGGATCTTGAAACAAATATTCCTCTAAAAGCATGTATTTAAAAGTTGAGTTGGTGTTTTGTGCAGCTTTTTAGTTATATCTGCAATGATGTGCCTGCATGATTTTAGAGACTGTTCTAGAGTTGTATTTGTTGCTTCTTTAAACCATGAATTCTAATGAGATAATTATGTTCTGTGTTTGATCCCTCATATCATGCTCGCATGCTGCTACTTGACATATGATAGGCACGCAAAGCAACACGGGACTGGAATTCCTGATGAACATGTTTGGTGGGCTTGGTGCAGGAGGTCTTGGGATCCCCAATCCTTCAAATGGTCAATTTTCTCATCTCTAGTTGCACTTATTTATGAAGTTCAGCTTGTTAAATTATTGGAAATATACACCAAAAATGGTTTTCCTTGCTAATGAGGAATTTGAGTTTGGGCCTCTTAACGCCTAATCTAGGCCCCTCTTAAGCCATAGTATAAAATACACCCTTCATTTAAGAAAATTGATATTTGTCAAGCTATTTTCACACTCTTGATTGATTGCCCTCATATTAAGTTTGAGTGTGTTGGTAGCATCTAGGTTAGTTTTGCCATATTTTTGATACATTTTTTTTCCTTCCAATCAAGCTGTTTGGTGAAACAGTTTGGTAGACTTTAAAATTGCACATTTGACTCTTGACAAATTGCTCTTATATTATGTTAATCTATTTTCATTTAGGTTATTTTTTGGTAAGTTTTGATACAAATTATTGTTCGTTAAGTTGTCTATCGAGACGATTTGGTGGACTCAGCACTCTTGCGAATGCTATTTTTGGTTATTTCGAGTGTTGATCAGGTGTATTTTTGTACAACTTTCATATAAACTTCGTTTATTAAACAGTTTGGTATGACAACTTGGACTGAAAATTTACCAAATTTCATATTCTTGATAGCTTGCAACTTTGATTCAAAATGTTATTTATCGCATTGATCGGTGAATTAGATTGATAGGCTGAGGGTGTTCTGGTACAATAGTAAGAAGAGGGATTGTGTTTTTTTCAACAAGGCTGTCCAAATTCAAAATTCTTCATTAATATGGGCCTAACTTGGGCATTTCCCCTAGTTATCTTAATTGGAATGTGAATCTGAACTTTAATTTCTCTGTCACTTGCAGTACCTCCAGAAGAACTTTATGCAACTCAGTTATCCCAGCTTCAAGAAATGGGATTTTACGACACTCAGGAGAATATCCGTGCGCTAACTGCCACTGCAGGGAACATCCATGCTGCAGTCGAGCGACTCCTTGGGAATACTGGGCAGTAACTTGACTTGGAACAACCACTATTCAGCTCGCCTCCTTCGATCTCCGAGTCCAAGATTTATCCGCTTTAAGATCATGTCTGTAAGATTCAACCAGTTTCCATTGTTCCAGAGCAGATGGCAGCATATCAGTTTTAAATTGTCAGCATAAATTACTTGAGACGTGGCCTTTTGTTTCACATTACCGTATTTCTTGAATGCTTACATGCACATACGAGGATGTATGTATGTTGATATCATATACCGTGAATAATTAAGAGTATCGAATCCATAGTGTGATTGTTCTCTTCATATTTTCCATATTCTTTACTATATTTTTCCAGATGTTGTGGCAAAGCTTCAAAGCATAATTTGACTTGGTTCAGGGGCCAAACAAAGCATTCTCAACTAATAGGCTGATAAGGTTATTGAAAGCTCAGTAAATGTCAATAACTAGTTCTTGGTTGAGGTTATCAAAACACAAGCGCACACGCAAGTATTTTGCTCAAAACTATGGTAGGTTGGTATTGTCATCGCCGCCATGTTGCAGTGTTGAAGCTGCTTTCAATAATGTCATAGCGATCCAATGTCGTCATAGTAATATCTGAATCATCGTATGTGGAGGAATAGACATCGCGAAGAGAATGCTTGATGTGTGCGCCGAGTACGAAGAAAAAGCTTCTTAGTTCACCTGAACTTTAAGCATAGTCGTGCCAACCTCCAGCTTTCTTCATTTTGTTCGCCGCCACCGGGCTTTGCATCTTTGATCCTAATCCATGGATGCTGCAGACACTGTACTGCGGTTGGGCGCTGTTCAGGAGCACAGGAACTCAACAAACTCACAGGCATCAGCCTCAGGAAATTTGTATTTTCTCAACTAGTAGCTTGTCTAGTGGCCAGAATTTGAGTCTTTGGATCCTCTTGAGGTCACCATACCGGTCGAAGTAGTCCTTTGGTCGAGATCCTGTTGTAGCAATCTGACGAGCAGATGGAAATTTAGTCAAGATAACAAACATATCGATAGGGTTGAAATAACCAGTAGTAGTTTCACCTTTTTGGGCATCTTTCCCAGAAGCTCCATCATCAAAGCCACCTCATCCTCGGTATATCCTTGGCCACACTTAGGAGCGAACAACATATCACCGGTAGCGAGCTCATAAACCATGCAAGCAAAGGACCACATATCTGCGGGAAAAGAGTATCCCGCACCGAGAATCACCTCAGGGGACCTATATTGCCTAGTCTGTATATCATCAGTTAATTGCTTGTTTGACCAACATGCATTTCCGAAATCCACAATCTTGTATTGAAGATCGATCCCATCCAAGCTCCTTTCCTGCAGCACAAGACCTGCGGTCGATGCTCTTCTCTCGGATATCCTTGCCCTTGACCTCCCCTTTAGCTTCTTTTCGATCATATTTACCACCGCTCCCCCATTTGGATTACCCTCCGATCTCTCTGGGATTAGAGTAAAATCGGACCTAACTGGATCCTTTGCAGGATCAATGGTTGAGAGCAGGAGAACATTCTCCAGTTTCAAATCCGTGTGGATGATGCCGAGTTCCCTGTGCAAGTAATCGATTCCTACCAAGATAGAAATGCATATGCATTTCACCTATCCAGTCCGATGCCTTTGTAGAAATTGTACTTCACTAGCTGAAGTAGACTATCCCCAAGGAACTCGATTACCAGACACAAATGCTGTCCGTTTGGGCCAGAATGCTTGAAGTGGTCGATCAGTCGAACTACACATTTGGTATTCGAAGCATCCGCTTCAGCAATTGCTGAAACAAGCTCAATTTTATGGAGAGCAGCTAGAGCAAACTCTGGTGCACTTTTCTGAATTTTCAGAGCAACAAAATTCTGCAGAGCAAAGAAATGCATATCGCTTAACCGAGCATTCAACCAAATTCAGGAATTTCAGATTTCAAAGATGCAATAGTTTTGATGTTACTGTTGAAAAGGACACAACCCTAATCCAATGGGTACCTTAAGGTGGCACATACTCTGATACTCTCTATAAAAGGAAAGTCATTCTAGGGTTCTATGAAGACTTCTATATTTTGAAGTCTATTTTTATGAAGGATACTCAATTTGAAAAACTTAACAACAAACACTCACACTGAAAGGGCCAAATCTTTGATCTTTGAAAGATATCCTAAACAATAGTTTCTGTGAGATGTAATTCTATATGCGTGTGCATTAGAATGAGCTTCGGTTTATCTCCAAATTCTACTCATCAAAACTATTTATGTTTGTACAATAGAATTGCTGATGCGATCTATCATTTCATATTTTTCCATCCAATCTGTCCAAATGTAATATTGTCTTCAATGTTTTTAGAATTCATACTTCATATTGTAGGCACCAGCAAATAGCTCACCAAGAACAGGGAAAAGCAAATTAGGAACAGGAACAGTGAACAATCAATTCGATCACAGAAAACAAGAGAATAAACTTTACCAGATAAATCATAACATTCGTCCCCAAATTTCGATTTTTGGCAATGATTGACCGAAGATCGAAAGTGCGATCTTTCCTTATGGCGGCGCCATACACAAACATCGAAGACGCAAAAAGGAAATGCTCGGCGAGAGGTAGTACCTGCGATCGGGTGTCATAGGCGAGCCAGACGGTGGAGAAATGCCCCCAGCCTAGCTTCTTCTGCGCGACGTAGCGCCCGCCGGCGAACTGGTCCCCGATTCTGACCGCGTGGTAGCCTCCCTTGCGGTAGGCATCCACGCCCGCGTGCTCCTCCGACCCCGAAGACGAAGAGCACGACATTTCCTTTTTTTCTCCCAAAGCTCTCGCCTTTTCCCGCTGTCTCGCGCTATCCAAAGGATCCTGAACTCCCCGCAAGCTAAGAAGAAGGCATCGATGGAGGAAGAGGGAGAGAAGCGGAGGAGAAGGTGGAAGTGGAGGAGGAGGAAGGAGGCGATGGCTACAACTGGCTTCGATGGGAAGATGGCCCTCTTTACCATGTCAAAGAGGAGCTCCTGCGAGCGCCAATCGTAAAGCAATCACGAAATCGGACGGCTGAAGATATCTATGATAATATTAAAATTTTAAGAGGTATTATAAAAAATAAGCTAAACTTTGGGTGGCATTTAAAAAATTCTCTTAAATTATAGCTCCGTTAATATGGGCGCTTTTGCGATATTGTATAAATATTTTAGTAAATTCAAAAACTAGAGTCAACGGAGACTCTTCGCGGCAGAGAGAAGAGGAGCTTCCGTCGCATCTTAAGCATCGGAAGAAGATCCTTACCGCCTTCGGTTCCACGATCAAGATCCATGGGGACGGCCGGAAACAGCAGCGTCAACGCGAAGCTGGTTAGTCAACCTTCGAATCGTCTCCCCTCGTGCCGAACTCACCGATCCATTCTGCCTTGCTCCGACCGCAGGTCTTGCTGGGCGATATGGGCGCTGGGAAGTCCAGCCTTGTCATCCGGTTCGTGAGGGGGCAGTTTATCGAGTTCCAGGTTTCCATTTCTCCAGATCGCTCGTCCCTTAGGGGTTCCGGCTCTATTTTTTGTGAAATTTGGGGGCAAATTTAGGGGGTTTGTAATTGATTTTCTTCTCTCAACTGCAGGAGTCTACGATTGGCGCGGCATTCTTTGCACAGACGTTGACGGTGGGCGACACCGCTGTAAAGTTTGAGATTTGGGACACCGCGGGGCAAGAGAGGTATCACAGTTTGGCCCCCATGTACTACCGAGGCGCAGCCGCGGCTATCATCGTTTATGACATGACCAGCACGGTAAGCGGCGTCTGATCCGTGTTCCATTGTTCCATTTCTTCACCACGATGAAATTCAGTATATTAATGCGTAAAAATCACCTTTTTTCTCGTTTCATTGATTGCCATTTTGGTTTATTTTCTATCGAGTTTAGGAATCATTTGAAAAGGCAAGAAAGTGGGTACAAGAATTGCAAAAACAAGGTGGGTTTAGGTTTAATTACACTTAGCTAAGTATTTATTGCTGTTAATATTCTTTTAACTAATTTGCAAGGTGATATAGGTAATCCAAATATGGTGACAGCTCTTGCTGGAAATAAATGTGATCTGGAGGACAAAAGGAAGGTGCAGACTGAGGTAACCATTCTGCTCGACAAGTTTCCATGTGGTTTCCCTTCTCTAGGTTCCTTTTTTCCTGTGTATTATACAATTAAATAGTTTCATGGATTCTCGTTAAATTGCGCAGAATCTGAGATTGCCATCATTAGTTTAAGTTTCCCTGATCTGGTTGTCACCTATTCTATTGTGTAATTGAGTCCCATCTATACATTCAGAAAACAAATGAACCTCTCTGCTTGCATGTTGTATGAGCATGGATACAGGAACCTGATGCTGATTTCAATCCAATTGTTGAATTTGTTGTGTGAGGAAGTTGGACATATAGCAATTGTTAAAGAGCAATCTTTTGTGGTTGATCTTTCACTTGCTTCCAACTACTAGAATACTGTTCCAGTATCTTTCTATAACATATGGATAACTCTGTTGGAGGTATTCTGCTAGTGGAATTTTATTGCAGAAATATCCAAGACAAGCCTCTCTCTCTCTCTCTCTCTCTCTGCTCGCTCGCTCGCTCGCTCTCTCTTGCATGTTTATTCAAAAACTCTGCCATGCAATCTTGTGCAAACTTGGAGATTGAATATTATTGTGCATGATAGATTATTGTACATCCCATGTAGATCTTGCTTGAAAAGGAGAGAAGAGAAGTTAAGGAAATACAACCTCATCAAATAGTGGAAATAATTCTAGTGCAACTCATCAGTGTTAGTCTTGCAGGAAGCACGTACATATGCAGAGGAGAATGGTCTTTTCTTCATGGAGACCTCTGCTAGAACAGCCATCAATGTGAATGATATATTTTATGAGATAGGTACATGCTTCATTGGATTATTGCTATTCTATTGAAAATAAATTTGTAAGTTTAGACTTTGCCAATCTGCTTTAATAAATGATCCCAGTTAGTGTCCCATGTCTTGTGTATTGTCTGAAATTTTTTCTTTATTAGATCAACAAGTGAGTAATTAGTGATCATGCTGAAATTAGTTCTATATTGCCTTAAATAGCTGCTGAAGTTGGCAACAAAAAGGAAGTTCTTTCAAATTATGTTTGTTGCATTCTCTTGAAGAGAAAACTGTGATAGGCTTTCTCTGATTCTTTTCCACATTCATATCCAGACAGATGTGAGTTTGCTCATCAACTCTATTACAGTTGCCTATATTTAGCATTCCTAGTTTTTCTTAATATTCTTGCTACTTGTGCTTACCTATATGCTTCTGTTTGAAGTTCATACTTTTTGTTTCTTGCAAGTTAGCTGCTTACAAGATCATCTCCACACAATGTTTCAGTTATTGACCGGCTGATCAACTCACCTAATTTACTTCATGATAATTAGGAGTTCCAAATTGTTCATTGGCTATGTCTTCAGATTCTTTTGTTGTTATGATAATTTGTGCCTGTTATATATGTCCTAGATACTAGCTTTTTAAGGTGAATTTGGCCCCAAAATGATAATTTGTTAGATTTGCTGATTCATACTATGTACTTCCAGAAATTTCTGGTTTACATTTCCTTCTAGAGTATCTTTGCATTTTCATTCTTCGCAACAAGAATCCAATGTGCACTTTTTTATAATGCGCTTTTGTATTCCTTTGTGCAACCAGCAAAACGATTACCACAAGCCCAACCGGCTCAACAACCAGCTGGAGTGGTTCTTACAAATACTTCAGCTGAAAGATCACAAGCTTCATCGTGCTGTTCTTAGGTAACTTTTACAAATGATTCTTTGATGCATTTCTCTTTTGATGTTCAACACCATTCTTAATTAAATGGACCTCACCTTGGAAAGATCGGCATACACTTAATAATCTTGGGGATTATAGACGCTCAGTGTGCATGATAAAATTTCTTACACTAACAGAAAGTGCATAATCAAATTCATATTTGCAGCTCGATCTGTTACAGAAATGGAAATCTGAACATTTTCTTTCTGGAAAAATGGCACATTGTAGAATAGAGATATAACAAAAAATACAGCTCATGAAGTCAAAACTAGAACTATATAGTTTTTGTTATGATGATACATTAAGTTCAATTATTGGGAATCAAATAGTTATTCTTTTCGTATGCTTAGGGAATAAAATTGATAAGGAATGACATAGGAATATATTTTCTTTTGTTTCGTAGAAATGGAATGGTACAAATGGACTATTTTCATTCCTATGTTTGATTTACAGACATTGTAACAAGGAAAGAGACAGGAATACTTCTCCACAATATATAATATCCTTCACACTAATAAACAATAGCCAGCACACTTGGCCTTATTAGCATGTTTGACCCACTTGGTTGGTTTAGTTCGCTTGGTTCGTTCAGTCCAGCCCATCCTATTTGTTCAAAGTGCATATTTCTTGGAGAATTGATCGAACAGGGATACACACTACTATAAATGGAATAGAGTAGGAGCATATATACCTTGGTATGGAGCAAAGCATAGTTGAATTAGAATGGAGTAAGGCCTAGTAAGAAGGATGATTAGAGAATAATCATTCTCAATATTCCAAGTCCATTCATTCTAACTGAAAATAAGAATAGCTATTCTTCTGAACCAAACATAACATAGGATAAGAGGACCAAATTCGAATCTCAAATGAGATGAATATCTTGGAGGTCGGCATTTGAGTGTGCATAAGTTGTGCTCTAGATTTACTCGGTAGGCGAATCAGGAGAAGGTCGTGTACCTCCACGATTAGTCGGGAGACACCTGGATTACTAAAAATATAAAACATAACATAGGAGGATTTGATAATATAATAGAGGAAGAATAGAATGGAACACATTGTTCCTCCATTTGGTTTATGAAATAACAGTTCTCATACATCAGAATAAATTGTCTTGATTTGATATGAGGATTACCTAAGAATGTTTGAGAGAAGAATAATAATTCTATGAGAATTGATAGTCTAGATTCATTTTGCAACCAACACAAGAATAGTTATTTCATAAAAATCTCCCATCTTTTTTCTTTTCTTTTCATTTTTTTTAATATTGCACTCAAACTTTCTTATCTCTCAACTGTATTTCCTTTCTTGAATCTGTTTGTGACTATCTTTGCAGGTTGCATGCAATTAACTCGTGGACAGTTGACTGAGGAATTCAAGAGAGAAAAAAAATTGTGCAGTGTTTCATTGTGTATGTTCAAAACCTAGTGACTTGTTGCCATCCTTTAGGGCGAAATCCACTCAACTTTCTTGCTTTCACTGTTGTGTTGGAGTTCATTTTTGTGTCAGTTTAGACAAAATGTGACCACAATTATTGTCTAAATACAAACATTTTATGAATAATCAGAGCAATAGCAAAAGATATTGGGCAAAAATGGAACAAAAGAGTTTTTTTTCTCCATTTATTATCAAAATAATTTCTTAATTTTGTCTCAGTATATTTTTATTTTCGATGTTGTGTAGTAATTATAGAATCAAAACGGTTATAATATGGAGATAGTATGCATAATTTATAGCTGTTATAATAATTAATTTTTGAATAATATTAATTAATATTATATTATAATTGTTAATTATATTGTTATAATTGTATAGGTATAGTGGTTATAAAATCATAATTATTATGATTATCCAGTAATTATAGAATATATATTACAACAGGGTTAAAAATAATTTTTTTTTGAATTGGAGTGAGATATTGATTTGATAATAAATAAAAAACAAACGTCATTTTCCAGTATTCCAATAAAACGATTCTCCACTATTCGAATAAAAAAAGACGCACGTTTCTCCGGTATTCGAATAAAAAAAAGGATGATTTTGGCTTTTGTCCAGAGATATTTTTCATATAATTTGTATTTTTTTAATTCAGATATTTAACTTTTTCCATCGCGAATTTTAAAGATTCAATTTTTTTTATTAATCATCAAAATATATAAAAAAATATAATTAAAATTTAAAAGACGATCTAATATCATAAATTTTTCAAATATCGCACCTATAATATGTCATAATTGAAATTTAAACTATCATCATCTCTTAGAATATCTCCAATATAAGGTAATATAAAGTTTTTGAGAGATTTGTTAAATAAAAAAGTTGAATAAAAACGTTTTAACTATTATGAGTATGAGGTTAATAATCTTAGTTAAATTTCAAATCTATTTTTTTCTCCCGAAATTAGTAATATAAGTGAGACCATTCGAAATAAAGATGTGTGAATTAATAATATAGAGTCCATAAAAAAGTTATAGGGAATTTTTTTTAATAATAAAGAGAGTAATACGGGGGAATAATTAGTCTCTCCTAGGGTTTTACAACCCCTTTGTGAGAGTTGCCATCGTATGGTTATGTAGGTATCGTTCGTTTAGTCGGAGGTCTGATTTGGGCGTTTCAAGAGCTCTTTTCACCGGAATAGATCTAGATGAGATATCTAGACGTGTAAACGATATCAAGTTATCAAACAGAGAAGACCAGAAATTGTTCATTAAATCTGAAGAGTTGAAGGATGGAGAGGAACGTGTAGCCAATTGTCTGGTGGTTAGAGTTCTCTCCCCAAAGGTTGTGAATCGCGAAATGTTCCACACTCAAATCTCTCATATCATGCAGTTAAAGCGGAAAGTAGCGATTGATTTTGTAAGAGAAAATATATTTATTCTGGAGTTTATATCTATGCTTGATCGACAACGAGTGTTAAACGGGGGTTCATGAAACTTTTTCCAGTACCTGATTGTTATTAAGGAGCCACAAGGGCGGGATGAACCCCGCGCCTTAAATTCTGTTGAGTCTTCCTTTTGGGTTCATTGCTATAATGTACCTATAGTTTTCTTGAATAGATGTATTCTAGAGAAGATTGGTACTCACATTAGTGTGGTTGAGGAGATTGATGAGGGCGATGGTGGCGCCTATCTGGGATGTTTTGTGAGGATCAAAGTAAGGATAGATATAACACAACCTTTGAAACAATATGTTCAGGTTGGAGTAGACAACGAGGATGAGGTTATCATACTTCTCACGTATGAGCATCTCCTCGATTTCTATTATCGTTGCGGTATCATTGGTCATTCTCATCGATTTTGTGAAGTTTCAAAGGAAACAAATCCTAAGTTGGAGTATGGGATTTGGCTAAGGGCTTAGACGAATGGGAATAGAGGGAAAGCTAAATCACAACCCCAAAAACACAACCCTAGCTCAGACATTATTGGGCTTGTCAACCGGGGAATAACCATGTGCGATGTTCAAACGGATGAGGTAACTCATCCTCATAATTATAATACACCAGTAATGGGCCTGGAGGTTGACGCAGAGATAAATAGGCAGGATCAGAGTGTATGCCTAGGAACAAAGCTGATGGATAGTACACATGTAGCAGAAGTGGAGAGTGTTCCTAACAATTCCTAACAATGTTGAGGGAACTAAAGTCTCGTCGAAATTGCGCCCTTTGACATGGAAATGCAAAGCTCGTGTCTAGAAGGGTAAAAAGGTTGGAGAGTTATCAGATATTTCTGTTTTTATGGGAAAAAAATGAGACGCGACTGAGGATATTGATGATGTGTTCTACAAGAGTAACAGAATGAGGAAGATACCGATGGTGGAAGGCTTGAATGCCACTTCTACTCAATCTCTAACGGCGGCGATTGCTTTGCAATCCCGCCGTTTACAATGAGTTACATTATTTGGAATGTCCGTGGGCTTGGGAACCAACGGGCATTCCGTGAATTGAAACATCTTATTGTCGAAAAGCAGCCTTATCTCTTATTTTTGTGTGAGACTCATAAGAGAGATATAAATAATAGGCAGTGGTTGAACATCCTGGGATTCAAGGGATGTTTCTCTGTGGATATATAGTAGGGGTTGAAGTGGTGGTCTTTGTCTCTGTTGGAAATGTAAGGAAGTCTAGGGCGCTAAACACGCAAATGCGCAGCGGAAAGCCCTAGATCCTTTGCCACCGGATCCGTGC
>JBBUKS010514920.1:0-13115 GCA_038050645.1 Hedychium gardnerianum | reverse complement strand
TCCGATCCTCGACCCACCAGGACTTCATGCCCCTCGGTCCACCCGACCTACTAGGACTTCCTTGCCTAGCCGCAACTTGGACTTCTCTACCTGATATCTGGTCCTCTTGATACGGACATAGGAGCCTCGACTTTCTTTGTTTGAGATTAATATTCTACTCACATTGCTCGATTATCCACTTTAGGCCTAAGTCCTCATGGTTTTATTTTTGAGCTTTACCCAAAAGGTCTCATACCAATAGAGATATCTTTCTCTTATGAGCCCATGATCATTTCCATGTGTTTTCAATGTAGGACTTTGTTTGCAACCTTGCAACCCCAACAAAGTTGACTACAATAAATAGACTAGAGATCTTACAATTAAGCTTGTATCCAAGTTTCCAAGTATTGTGAAACATTAAACATTGCATTTTTCTCCCAAGATTTTCTTAGTCCTTTGCTTGTTTGTGTTAGGCTTACTTAGCATTTTATAAGGAAGAATGCTTAAATACCATACAACGCTAGTATTTAAAAGATTTAGCATGTGACACATAGCTCTAGCGGATTCTTCCCTTACCTCATTGATGTCGCCCGGGTAAACCCAGTCAGGCCACTAGCCTTTCGAGATTAGCTCAACCAATCCCCTTTCTCGACCATGGGAGCTCGATCAGCTTTGGGATGAATGGCCCAGTCAGGGGCTTACTATAGAGGATCCTAGCTAAGTTGGCTCTTTCGGATGTTTACCTCTAACTAGCTCTGATGCAGGATCAGTATATGTTAGTTGGTCCCCTTGAGAAAGTGACATCGGGCTAACAACTAGACAGAATCAACAGTACAGACTAACGGTTGTCATTACCAATGCTAAGGTTCACTTATGTGGTCGGTCAAGGGATGGCGCTTTGCTCATGTTGTCATCCATGCACCCGTCTAGGGCTAGCGTGGCAGCCAACGTGGATCCTCTTCTACCGAGGCTTTATAAACCTTCACAAAGGAAGGTGAAGGTATGGTTTTTCTGGACACTTGCAAAGGCTTCTCCTTTCCATCTTTCTCTTTCGATCTCCTAACACTCCTTTCTGTCCCTTCACTTACTTAACCGTCGAAGGGACAATGTCGCCAACACCGGCCCTTGATTCATGCTCACTGATCCTTAGGCTTCACTTCTCGGAGGATCCCTCATGACAATGACCCTAAGAGAAGGAAGGAAAGGAGGAGCCCGAGCAGGTGAAAAGAGACACCATCAAATTGACGCCATCTATGGGAAGAGATTCAAAAAGTCACAATAAGAAATCTTAGGATAATCCCGATGGTGAACACTAGGAAAACTGCAACGCAACAACAACTGAAGGAGCCAATGGAACAATGTCAGCTTCCTCTACCATCTGTGGTGGAAATAGTCAAGGGGCTAGTTTCGTGGGAGGAATTCTCACAAATGGTAGCCACTATAGTAAAGATAACCATTAGACAAGACCTCGCTCCTCATCCTGAAGAAGAAGGCGAACCAAAATGGACACCGACAAGAGAGGTGTCTGTGCCTAAGCCCACCGCTCATAGCTAAGGAGGAGCCACTTCAATTTACCACCCTGATAAGCAATCGGTTAATGATGAGCTGAAGGGGTTAATACCCACTAGGAGGATGGTTGCACGGAAAATGTAGTTTACTGAGAATATTTTAAAGGAAGAGTTACCCAATACTTTCAATTGCTCCACATTCATGAATACAATGACATTTCTGATCTAGAAGAGCACCTTTGTCATTTTGAGAATGCAACCTTACTACATCAGTATTCTGAGGGGGTCAAATGTTGGGTCTTTCTCACTACTCTTATTGGACCCACCCAGCAATGGTTCAATACCCTTAAGATAGGATCCATAAAGTCCTTCGATGACTTTTCCACATTATTCCTACGTCACTTCTCTAGCTCAAAGAGATACTCACCTACCCCCCCCCCCTAAGTCTCTTTAATTTTAAGCAAAAATCATAGGAATCCTTGCATGCTTACATACAAAGATTCACCCAAGCCACCCTTGACATTCCCTCGGCTGTATCTAAGATTTTGACGAGTGCCTTCGCCCAAGAATTAAGGGAGAGAGATTTATTTCTCTCCTTGTTGAAAAAACCTCCATGTAACTATAACAAACTTCTCGCTTGAACCAAGACATATATAAACATGGAGGAAACCCATAAAGGCCCATAAGAATTGAGAGGAACCCGACCGGTTGAGGTTCCTGAATGACTTCCAAAACCTCGACCCCTTCCATAGTCGGCTCCGCCTCATTAACCCCCCCCCTCTTTTACCGCCCCCTTACAGATACCTAAGGAGAGATCGATGTAGATCTGCGAAGAGCATCAGCTCTTAAGGAGACTATTCGGCTATGAACGAGGTTAGTGACAACCTCAAATTTATTCTTATTGTACCTTTCATGATTAATATGGGCACATCACCGACAATTGTCACGGTTTAGAAAATGAGCTTGAACGTGCCATGGGGCTTAGTCCCCAAGTGAGGGCCTTGCTCACGACTCCTGGGTCATATCGACCTCGACTTCCTCCTTGGTACCTCCCGAGACAAGGTCAACCAGGCGATCCAGGACCTCCTCTTCCATGGAAAAATCATCAAGTACTCGAATTGCAACCTGAAATTTCTTCCATAGATAATCAATCGATCTGAGGAATTAGTAACATGATCACTAGAGGGGCCACCGACGGTAACTCCAACCGCACCTAGAAAAGACATAGTTGGGAGGAGTGCTTATCCATCGGTGAACCAAATATAGAGGCAGGACCTCTGCTAGGTTTTGGACAGGATGATTTGGAAGGCATTAATCCTCCACAATGACGCTCTAGTGATCCGGACCACAATTGCTAATTTTGAGGTAACTCGGGTCTGGCAGCTTTGTCAACATCTTATTTTGGACAGCCTTAGAATGAATGGGGATAGACATGGAAGACTTTGCAGAATGTTAATACCTCCTTGTTCGGATTCTCGAGACATGCAATTAAGCCTCTTAGCTAAATCAAATCGTCACTCTCTTTAGGGACAAAACCTCATTGGCGGACCATCCTGAGTACTTTTATGGTGGTGGATGTTATTTTTGCCTATAATGTTATCTTGGGTCGACTGGTGCTCAGTGCCCTCCAAGCAATAGCCTCCCTCTACCATAAAAAGATTAAGTTCCTGGTAGGGAATGAAATAGGTGAAGTCCGGGGGCATCAGCAAGCATCTCGGAAATGTTACATGGAGCCGATCAGAAGAAGAAAGCAAAGAGCCCAAGTTCGTGGGACTCACAAGTTCAGCCTATGGAAGAGGCATAGGTCAAATCTAAGCAAGAAATCTCCCCCAGGACCGATCCAAGTAGTTTTGCTTAACCTGAGAGAATGGTATTTAGGAATATTTTAATCATGAAAGGATCAAGTTTGATGTAGCACTTTGGATATTTAACTCCTCTAGTTTTTAGCCACTTATTATTATATAACCATGAAGCATGCATTCACTAGATAGTAACAAAAAGAAATATCAATATCCCAAGAAAGATGATACAAGAAGATTATTAGTAAAAATAAAGGACCTTACAGCCATACAGAAAGTGACCTATAAGGCAAGGATGCCATATTATCAACTCCTAGTCCCTTATGTTAATAATATAACTTCATATCAAAGCGAGAGGAATCAGCTGGAAGTTAGGTCTCCTGCTCCTTAGTTCGACTCTTCTTCCATTGGTGTGGGTGAGATTCTTCCTGAGCCCATGTAGTCCTCAAATCTCCAATAATTTTCTTTAGCTCATCCTCATGGCGAAGAGAGTCAGCCAAATGCCTCAATGCTTCATCCTTAGCTAATTCCTCTAGGCAAGCTCGATCCTCGAAGGCCTTCAGTCGGGTCACTGTAAGTGATGTTTCTACCAAGACTACTCTCCAGTCTATATTAACGACCTTCATATCCTAAGAGAGCGAATCTCGCTCCGGTTGAAGTTTATCCCCATGGAGGGTCTCCTGGACCACTTGAATGGTAGTGGCTTTCAACTACTCCTCTAAGCTGACTGCCTGGCTCCTCAACTGAGCATAGTTGATGGCTCGAGTGAGATCTTTCTCTTGAAGTTGACCTTCTGCCTTCTCTAGTCCGAGCATAAGATACTCTCGGAGATCAGCCCAGCTCATCCCTTGTAGTCGGGACAGCTCGAGCGAGCCAGTTTCTATTGTATTTGAGAGGTGTCCTAAGAAAATTACCTTAGATAATGTAATATTTATTGGATAAATAAAATTACTATTTGAGTTTACATTCTCTATGTATCTGATTGGATCTTAAACTCAATTAATGAATTCTATAATACAATGCAAAGCATTGAGAAATTATGATTGGATCATATAGTAGGTATCTCTTCATGTGTAATTATGTACGTATAGAAATATTCCCTAGTCGATGAATTGATGAGATTAGACATCAAGGATTCTATAAGAATAGCATATATTAGACTCCTTGGTTTATCTAAGGAGCCAATCATAACTGACTGAAAAAATTGGAACGTTGAGAGCTAACGTAATGATGTTGGTTAAGGGTAACTAGTTCATTGGATGTGACCTTCTGTGAGACTTCATGTGGTTCTAGACATGTCTATGAAGATCTCATTGTAGCTCGAGTACAGGTTCCCTTCGACTTGAGATATTCAAGTCATCTTGGACATGGAGATTTATACTTTGACATCTTAAGCAAGCATCTCCTCTAAGGTGTGACCCCGAGATGATTGGGTATAAGTCAAAGTATCCGAAGATGTTTGAATAATCCACAGAGGATTCACCACTCCTTTGATAAGGAGACATATATCCTATGGCAACTTGTTAGGATTATTACTCGTAAGTTTTTGGCCAAACAAAAACACGTCAAGAAGATGATCTTCTTGGACAAGTGTACAAGGAATTACTTGGGCTAGGTGTGACATAGGCAACCTAGTAGGGACTGACACATAGATCATGTCCTGAATCAAGCAGGTATAAGATGAGTAAAAAGAATAGACTCATGACTAACTATAGTTGCTGAAGGGTTTAGAATTATTCTTGAATCAACTGTGATTTTTCGATTGATTGGGGATCATGATGTACTACTAGGTGTCACTCGTGATAGATCCATAATTAATGGTTAATTATGGATGACCAACATAAATCGGGAACCTATTAGGTCACATGCACTATGAATATATCCGAAAGACTTAAAACAAGTTTAAGAATTGGATTCTCAGATCGAGAGAGATTAAGTCTAGTTGGACCAGACAAAGGAAAAATATGGAAAGATATTTGTCGAAATAGAAGTATGGATGGGCCACGTCTTTTGAAGATGAATTAGACCCCTTTGGTTTAATTATAAATCAAATTGATTTGGTTTTAATTAAAAAATATTTGGTTATTAAACCAAGTAGTTGGGTCTTGAACCAAACTTAGGGCTAATGATTTAGACTTTGGGTTAGCAGTAACGGCTTTGGATTTGCTAATCAAACCCATTAGGAGATCTACAAATAGATCTAGGATGGAGAGAAAATTAACGAAGATAATTCTCTTGGAGAAAACCTAAGTGTTAGGTTTTCCTGTCTCCTCTCCTCTTTATGTCGCTGACCACCAAAGAGGGTGCTCCTCTTTGTGCCACCGACTAAACCCTCCAGCCAGCAACTCCCCTCTGGCCAGCAGCCTCCTGCCTGCCAGAAGGGCGTTAGAGCAGTGACATTCGGTCAAGACAAACCACCCCCATTCCAAAGCATCCAGCGGATAGAATCTATCTACCGCTGCCCAGCAATTTTTTGGCCTCCTCCGAGCTTTGTTTTGGTGAGCAAACGTTGCTTCCAGAACCTTGAAGCCTCAAGGTACATTTTCCATCACCGACAGTGACATCTTGGACGCCGGACACCATTGGAAAAATTTGTTCACAGTAGCTTTTTCAGTTGGACAACAGCCCCCTCTCGGTTGCTCTCTCCCTCACTTTGTGCTGCTGGGTTGCCCTTGCCATCGGGCATAAAGTTGAGTCCGGGACTCCCTCTTGGATTCATCATCTCCCTCGTTCAACTAGTACCAAATTGGAGATGAAAACTCGTGGCTTAGCGAAGCAGTCTTGATGATATCTCGACATGGATATCGATAGAGGCAATCTTCCCAAAAGTTGCTAGTTAATATTGTTCCCACTTCATGTCATCCAACAGGTATAATTTATTTATGTCATTTATTTCTACGATTGTGTCTACACATGTGTGTATCATGTATGTGTGTGATACGCGTGCTGTAATAATGTAGTTTATTATTATTGCTTCCATTGCTTGTTTACGAAATAAATTTTAAAACACTCATAGAGATACTCAACAGTGATATTAGAGTCACCGTGTTTTTCGACATAGATCACGGATCTGTGTTTAGCGTGTCGAAAGTTGTCTAAAAGCTATTTTTGGAAATTTTAAGAAAGTTTTAGATAAGGAAATTGTTTCCTAATCCCATATAAGAAATTTCCAATTTTGGAAAAAAAATCTAATTTGTTAGGAAATCCAATTTTGGAAATATATTTCCTAATTTGTTAGAAAATCTAATTTTGAAAATTATTTCCTAATATGATTCGGAAAAACCAATTTAGGAAAATGTTTCTTAATTTAATTGGAAATTTTCTAATTTGGAAATTATTTCCTAACTTGTTAGGAAAATCCAAATCTAGAAAATTATTTCCTAATTTAATTGGGAATTTCCTGATTTAGAATTATTACTTATTAAAATATGGAATTAGATTTGGAAACTATTTCCTAATCTAATTAAGGAATTATGATTTGTGAAATCAAATTCTTTAACATATTTATTTCCTAAATTAATTTATGATAACATGACATGACTTATGTCATAATTTATGCCATGACATATGCATGAATAATGCCATGTTATATGCCATGTTTAATGCCATGATATTTATGCCATAATTATGCATGTGGATAGTTTACCTATTTTGCATGCGATTGATGAGATCAAATAAAATAAACAAATCCCTTATTTAATTTTAAAGCTTACACCTTCTATTAAGCATAGCTACTATGGTCAAGAGTATCTGAATAAATTTAAGCATAGCTACTGATGAGAAGGTTTCGTCATAGTCAACACCTTGCTTTTGACGATAATCTTTCGCTACTAACCTTGTATTGTAGGTAATTACATTACCATCCATGTCAATTTTCTTCTTAAAAACTCACTTACACCCGATAGGCGTAATGCCTTTAGGTGGGTCTACCAAGTTCCAAACATGGTTCTCGTACATGGAATCCATTTCTGACTTCATGGCTACTAGCCACTTGTTCCTTTCTAAACTTTTTTGAACCTCCTCATAATCAGTAGGTTCTTTATCCTTAATGAGCAATACGTCATTTGATTCACTTATGAAAAATTCATATCTCTTAGGAATCATATGTATCCTACTAGATCTACGAAGAGATAGTGTCCCCATAGGTTTAGCCAATAGCTCATCATCATGAGTAATCGGTTGTGGTTCTTGACTAGGCATCTCTTCAGTGTCTATTGGACTATCTTAAACTTCCTCAAGTTCAACTTCACTCCCACTATTTTTCTACAAGAAAAACTCTTTCTCTAGAAACACAGCATGCCTTGAAACAAACATCTTTTGTTCCAAGGAATGATAGAATTGGTAACCCTTAGTTTCCTTAGGGTGACCAATAAATAGACACTTATCAGACTTAGCATCCGGCTTGTCTGATGCTATCCTCTACGCATAATCAGGACAATCTCATATCTTCAAGTAAGATAGATGAGGTTTCTTACCAGTCCACTTCTCAAATAGAGTAGTAGAGACTACCTTAGTTGGGACTCTATTTAGCAAGTAAACAGTTGTCTCCAATGTGTGACCCCAAAAGGATTTGGGAAGATTTGCATGATTCATCATAGACCTAACCATGTCCAACAAGGTTTTGTTTCTCCTTTCGATACATCATTATGTTGTAGCGTATAAGGCAGAGTTCATTGAGATAATATCTCATTGTCCCTTAGATAATCTTGAAACTCTTGATTTAAGTATTCACTACCTCGATCAGATCAAAGTATTTTAATATTTTTGCTAAGTTGTTTCTCTACTTCACTTCTAATTTCTTTGAACTTTTCAAAGGCTTCAGATTTGTATCTCAATAGATACATGATCCCAAATCGAGAGTAATCATCGATGAATGTAATGAAGGTAATGAAGCAGTTATAACCTCCTCATGCTTGAGTTGACATCAGTCCACATATATCAGTATCTATGAGGCTAAGTAACTCTCCCATCCAGAAAAGGGTAACTTAGTCATCTTGACTTTTGAGCATGAGATGCATGTATCAAATGATTCCAAACTACCAACCTTTTGTAGTTCGGACATTCATTTCTTACTTATATGGCCAAGGTGAAAATGCCACGAGTAAGAGGTTAACTGATCATTTATTCAAGCACGCTTGTTGCTCGTTTCGCGCATAGATGTCATTGCATAATGTTCTAGTCCCATAAAGAACGTCATTCAAAGTTATGTAACAACAATTATTACTAAATGTCAAATGGAAACCTTTTCTATTTAAACAAGAAATAGAAATAATATTTTTTATTAATATAGGAACAAAATAACAATTATCTAATTTCAAAACTAGTCCACTAGGAAGCTTTAACAAATAAGTTTCGATGGCGATAGCTGCAACCTTTGCTCCATTGTCAACTCGCAAATTTGATTCTCCCTTAACCAGTCTTCTATTATCTCTTAGCCCCTGTATGTCATCACACCTTTTATCCAATATCCAGGTGTTAGAGGAAATAGTATAACATTTGATAATGAAGATACCTAAAGTAGATGGGGCATCGGATGTCGTCTTCTTCTTCATAGACTCAAGATAGATCTTGTAGTTTCTTTGCCAATGGCCCATCTTGCCATAATGGTGACATGGCCCTTTTGGTGCAGATTCTACTCACTTGGTCTTTTTCTTCTTCCCTTTGGCTTGATGCTTTGACTTTCTCTTAGAACCTTTCTTTGAAGAGTCAACTAGCATCATAGTCTTCTTATCTTTCTTAACAGAAGGTTCCACAGTCTTGAGCATGTTGATCAACTCGGGAATTGAGGATTCAATATTGTTCATCACAAACTATGAATAACTTTTAGACAAACTATGTAGAATTAAATTAATATTTAATTCATGATCCATTACAAAACTAAGTGATCCTAGTCGCTCAATATAGTCGTTCATCTTCAGTACATATTGCACTGCAGACAGACCCTCTTTCATTCGTGAGTGAAAGAGAAGCCTAGAGATATCGAACCTTTCGGATCTTGCTTGTTCATCAAACAACTCACGCAGATGAAAAATAATAGTATGAGCATTTATATTCTCATGCTATTTTTGCAATTCTGGAGACATCAAAGCTTGCATGATGCATCTAACCAGATCCGAGTCATCCATGTTCTTTTGATGGACGAACCTTTAGTCATCAGTAGCATCATCTGCAAGAGGTTCTTCGAGTACATAGGCTATCTTTCAGACTTGAGAATAATTCTCAAATTTTGATACCAGTCTAAGAAGTTCGGCTCAATCAGTTTATTCGCGTCCAAAATCGAGTGCAAATTCAAAGACATCATGCGTAATCTAATAACTTAGAAATATAAAACAAGAAAATATATAAGAGACAATTTTTGTAAATGTAAACAATTTGCATACATACAAGAATCTACTTATTTATCGAATTCAAGAGCCCTTACTTTGAATTCAGGAGATCGTAGATTTTCTCTAAGTGAATTGATATCCACCATAGATAAGAACAACCTTGGAGTGAGTCCAATAAGTCATTCTTAGCTATAGTGGTGGGTATCACACATACCAATTATGTATCACTTATACATAACTAACACATTATACTATCAACTAATTGATATTTGTATAAACGTCGGGTTGTTATCTCATTAACAAGTATACATCTTATGTATATCACCCAACTTCACCTCTATCCACATTAACCTTGGAGTGAGTCCAACAGGATAATGCTTTAAGTTAAAGTCGACCCGTTAATCATGAGATTGTATCTTAATGGTTTGAACATATCTAATTTCAGGTTGAACTTGGAGTGAGTCCAACAACCAAAACAACAAATTTGACACTGGTTCTTACCATATTAACAGAAGGTGTAGACTTTAAAATCGACGTAAGGGATTTAGGTCTCACCATCATCAATACATTACACACATGACATAAATGATGACATGTCACATCACACACATGACATATATGATAGTATGACACATCACACGCATACATAAACATGAAATGGCATATATATATATACCACATGGCATAATTAATGCAACTAATCATGGCTCTTTATATGGCATGGCATAACATGATAGGTATAACTATATCATAGTTGTCATATATTCTATTTGGATTTAAAATATGATTAAGAATTTATTTCCATAAATCAAGATTCTTTTAATTAAATTTGGAAACAAATTTCTCAATCTAATCACATATTTTATCTAAGAAAATTTCTAATCAAGAATAATCTAAATTAATTAGTGAATAATTTCCTAACTAAATATCTCCTAACAAATTAGGATATATATTTAGAATAGTCTTAATTAAATTGAAATCTTTCTATAATTGAAATTTCCTAAAATATTTCAGAAAATTTTCAAAATTGGATTTTCCTAACAAATTAGGAAATATACCAATAGTAAAAAGAAAATCTGACAAAAATAGAAAACTTTCCATAAATAAAATTTCCTAAATTATTTATAGAAAATATCCAAAATTAGATTTTTCCTAACAAATTAGAAAATATTCCAAAATTGATTTTTTTCCAAATATAGGAAACTTTTCATAAATGTAATTTCCTAACAAATTAGGAAACTTTCCAAATCTAATTCTATGACTAACTACGACTCGTAAAACTATTTTATGATCATGTCGAAGCATGATCAGGCTCTGATACCACTGTTGGGAAGCCTGATGCATTGTGTACTAAAACACGTTTCACAAACATGCACAGCAGAAGACATAAACAGTAGTAATAAAATTAATTATTACATCACACACTACACGCAAACAAGGATACAACTCATGCAGACATGGTCTCATAATAATTTTTTTTATGGAATTAAATTTACTCTAGTTATACCTGAAGGATCATGTGAAGTGGAAAGGGCATCAACTGAGTGACACTTTAAAGCCTTGCCTCTATTCCTATCCACGTCGAGAACTCCTCAAGACAACTTCAGAAGTCATGAGTTCTGTCTTCACGAAAGGTACTAGCCTTGCATGTGAAGACAAGGTTTGTTGTCCGATGGTGTATGCAACCAGATGACACCAAACGAAGAGAGAGCAACCAAAATGAGGTTGTTGTTCAATCGGAAAAGGGGGTTGTTTGCCCCTTTTTCTTTGTTGTCCGACGTTTGTAATTCGCTGCTAAAGGGTATGAGGTACCCCGAGGCTTCGTAGCAATGTTTCTAAAGAGGGTTGTTTGCCCCTTTTTCTTCATAGCAATGTTTGCTCACCGAAACGGAGCGAAGGGAGGCCGGAGAGGAGGCTTCGATGTCGACGGACAGAATCTTTCTACTGGTTCTTCAAGCCTTGGGCGGCGGTCATTGGTAAGAATAGCTGCTCTGGGGAACCTATTGGTCGGAGGGTTGTGGCTGGCCAGAGCTTGTGACCAGCCGAAGGTGGCTAGGGTGGCGGCACCAAAGGAAGATATCCCTTGGTGGTCGGCGGCTCAAAAGAAGGAAAGGAGAAGAAAAGGAAATGTTTTGGGAAGACCTAACAATTAAATCTAATCCAAAACCTTAACAATTCTCTCCCTATATGAGAGTATTTATAAACTCTTTTCAATAACTTGAGGAGCAAGTCATCTCCTAAGTCCAAACCTAACTCATTAAGCCTTAACCAAAACTTAACCCATGAAGCTCTTGGTTTTGTTCAAAACTAAACCACTTGGTTCAATAATCAAACCAAACCAATTTGGTTTACTATTAAACCAAAGAGGATTTGTTGCATCTTCAAAAGATGTGGCCCATTCATGCTTTCATTCTGACAAATAACTTTCCATATTTTCCATTTGTTTGGTCTAACCAAACTTTGTCTCTCTCGATCTAAGAATCCAATTTTCAAACTCGTTTTAAATCTTTTGGATAAACTTGTAGTGTGCGTGACCTTATAGGTTCTTAGTTATGTTGGTCATTCATAATTATTCATTTAATTAAGAATAGATCATGAGTGGCACCTAGTAGTACATTATGATCCCCCCAATTGACCAGAAAATCAACGGTTGATTCCAAAATCACTTCCAAACCTTTCAACAGCTACAATGAGTCATGCCTCATTTCTTTCAATCGTCTTATACTCACTTTGTTTAGGACATGGTCTATGTGTCAGTCCCCACTAGGCTGACTATGTCATACCAAACCCAAGTAGTAGTTTATTGTCCTGCGGATTCAAATTACTCAAACACATTGTCCAATAAAACCATTCTCTTGATGTGTTCTGCTTTGGCCAAAGATTTACGAGTAATAATCTTGACAAATGTCCATAGGGTATACTTCTCCCTATGCAAAGAGCAGTGAATCCTCTCTGGCCATTCAAATACCTTCGAGCACTTCAAACTTATACCCAATCATCTTGGGTCCACACCTCCAAGGAGATGCTTGCTTAAGTAGGTCTCCATGACCAAGATGACTTAAATACCTCAAGTCGAAGGAAACTTGCACTTAAGCTGTAATGAAATCTTCATTGGCATATCCATATATATAAAGAATCATATGAAGTCTTATAGCAAGTCACTCCAATGAACTAGTTACCTTTAACTAGCATCCACATTTAACTCTTGACATCCCAATGTCTCCATCCAGTGAGAAGCAGTTGCTTGGACAAACCAAGGAGTATAACATGTGCTAGTCTCACAGAATCAATGATATCTGAACCCATCAATTCATCGACTATGGATGTTTCTATATGTTCATAATTACACACGTAGGGATGTTTACTAGTTGTGATCCAATCACAAGTTCTCTCATGCTATGAATTGTATTCTGAACATTCAGTAAATGAGTTTAAGATCTAATCATACACATAAAGAATGTGCACTCAAGTAGTGAATCATTTATTTATCCAATAAATAATAC
>JBBUKS010514909.1:0-13115 GCA_038050645.1 Hedychium gardnerianum | reverse complement strand
CTTTATTAATAATAGAATATGATACAAAAAGTCCTTAGTCAATCATCACATAATTAGCTCTAGGGCTTCTACTAATAATTAATGACGAAAACCATAATTCTATCGTTAATTATCGTAATGGAAGTAGCGATGGAATCATAATTTCTGTCGTTAATCACCAATAGAAATCATAATTCCGTCCTTAATTACCGTAATGGAAGTAACAATGGAATCATGGTTTTCTTCATTAATCACCGACGGAAACCACGATTCCGTCTTTAATCTCCGTAATGGAAGTAGTAATGGAATCGTGATTTCCGTCGGTGATTAACGATAGAAACCATGATTCCGTCGTTAATCAAACTAGCAACGAATTCATTGTTTCCGTCGGTGATTAACGAGGGAAATCATATTCCACCGAAAAAATCATTTACGACCTAATATGTTATGACGACCATGATTCCGTCGTTATGAACCTATAACGACGGAATAACGACATAAATATCCGTTGTTATTTGTGAAATTTTTTGTAGTGTAATAAATGACTTATTTAATCAAAATAATCTAAAAAATTTATGTGTGTAATCCAAATCTCAAAAATTCAAATTCTAAATGTTTAAACTTTAATTACTAAAAATAATAAAAGTCAAAAGAATAATATGCATGCTTGGACTATAAAGACCTAACTAATTTTGCTTATTAATTGCATATTCTTAATTATTTTAGATTTTACTTAATATGTTCTTTCACGGTTCATATTTTGAAAATCTATTAGCATAAATATTTTTTTTGAAAAACTAGTTTTACTTACAAATAATTTTCAAAATTCTATTAAAATCCTATTTAGAAATTCGAGACATGTTTTTACTTAAAATTTCAAAATGTCATTTTGACAATCCTCTATTTGAAAAAGAAAACATGTTTTTGAAACATTCTTTTCTGACTTAAAAATATTTCTGAAAATTATCATCTCTAAGTTATTAAAAACCTAATATCTTTGAATACTTAGGAAAATTTATTTTAAAATAAGGATCTTCAAGTACTTATGCCAAATATTTTGAGTACTTACAAATTTCTAATCGTAAAACCTTTTTGAAATATTCTTTAAATTTTTTAATTGTTTTCAAATCCCTGAAATTTGTTGAAAAAACCCATGCATTTGAAAATATCTATTTGAAATATTTTGATTATTACCATGTGTCTTTTAATAATCTTTCAAAAACTATTTCCACATATTTTATTAATTATCTTTGAGAAATCATTTTGAATAACATTCTTAAAAATACTATGATTTTGAAACTTTCTATTTATTTTTTATATATATATATATGTCAAAGGGGGGAAGAATAACTTAAAAGCTTAAGTATTTTCAAAAACCTCTAAGACATTAATTCCAGGAGGGGTCATTAAGTTAAGAGGGAGTATTTTTTTTTAGACTTATTTGCTTTATATGCTTTATAATTACTTAACCTTGAACCAGATTGCCCTAATCGATCAAAAAGAAAAAGATTATTGGTGTAAGAAGCACCAGATAATCGAACTTAGTTTTGATATTGGTAAAAGTTCAAAGTTATGATTAATTGTTATTTAACGATTGATCAAGTTTGCAAGGAAAGTCCTAGTTCAGGCTAGACAAGGAAAGTTCTAGTTGGGGCTAGGCAAGGAAGCCATAGTTGTGGCTAGGCAAGAAGATTTGGTAGATGAAGGACATTAGGCAAAAGTCCTAAGGGTTGAGGACACTACATGAGAAGCACTGGGGGTCGAGGACAATAAGCAAAAGTTTAGACAGATCGAGGACCGGGCGTCTAGCGGGAAGTCCTAAAGGTTAATATTGGATGTTGAGTAAAAGTCCAAATAGGTCTCGAGGATCGGATGTTTGATAACAGGTAATCTCTTCTAAGAGGAGTATGTGAGGATGCGTTCCCCGAGAGTGAACAGTAGGTGTCGATCTGACTTAGAGTTTTATTGAAAATCCAAAAGTCAAGACTAGACAGTGCAAAGATGGTCAAACTGCCTTTTATTTGAATATTATTATGTTTTGTGTTAACTCTATGATGCAGGAGTGAAAAGTCTGGAATAAGCTGATCTAGTCGCTTGGAATGAATCTAGACATCCTAAGCATCTCTAAGCACCTGGAAGGGATCTAGGCGCCCTAAGATCAGCCCGATGGTGGGATGAGGTGGCAACCTCTGATTGGTTGGAGCACGTCAGCATCCAAGTGTCTAGAAGGAATCCAGGTGCCTAAACTAGGATAAATTTTGATAGATAGAGTTTCACCGAGACCTCGTCACGTACCTTGATTGAAATGCCTGGAAGTGATCTAGGCGTCTGGAAAGGCCTATAAAAGAAGGGTTCGACCAGAAGCTCCACAATATATTTTTTTATAACTTTCATACTTACGTGTTATTCCGAAAACTGCTCTACGATATCGAAACGCTACTCCGATAAGAAACACTTAAGCTCCCACACAATTACTTTGTTGGTATCATTTTTATTTACTTATACTTAGCTTTCAAATTATTTTCATAAAATTTTCGTGATTTTAGTGCATTGTCCAATGAAAATAGTTAAAGATCGTGAGCCTTAGACTAGTAGTCATCGGGTTGTGAACCCAATAAAAGAAAGATGTTAATATGATTTATTTTATTTTTATTTCCATTGGATATTCTCAAATTTCTGAAAAACATAAAAAATGACATTCATTATTCACCTCCTTCCTTCTTCGATTTTATATAATTGATTTGGGATATTATTGATGAACAGTATGTTGAACCGATTGTTGTAACTTAATAATTGATTGGGGAAGGTGTGTGTGAATAGGGAAGGGAAAAAATAAAATTGAGTATCGTGATTTTCATTCTGTAATTTGTCGTTTTTATAAAGTTGAGTGATAATATATTAAATTGACCAAGAAAAAAAATATAGGGATGCAGAACGGTTGCTGAGGTATCGGATTCTTTATATATGCGTTACAGGTGAGCCCGGATCCGGATTCTTCATCCACCGAGGCGGGCAGCGACCGAAGCGGTTCGTTTATTTCATCCCCCTCGGCTTCCCCTCCCCTCTCCAAGCTCTCTCGCAGCGGAGACCGATCTGAGAGCACTCGGGATCCAGTCGCCGTCGGATCTTCCTGTCGATGAGGTAATCTTCCTTCCTCGACCCCGGATCTAGGCGATTTCTTCGCCGCAATGCACCTCTCTTGCGTTTTCCGTCGAGATCCAAGGACCTACGATTCTGGATCTACTGTTTTTATCTTCAGATTCTTGCTTAAAGTTACTGTGTTTGAGTTTATTTGTTCTTTTTCATTATCTTGTTGGTCCAACGGGGCCTCAGATCGAGCTGCCTTTCCGATCTTGTTACTCCGTCAGGTAATTTCTCTTTTCTACTTCCAGATCTGTGCGATTTCTCTGCTGCATGCAGTTTAATTTCTCCTCGGATCCATCTTGTATTAGCTTTGCAGGTTGGGACCTGTTGTTTTCACATGCGGAAGGAAGAACTTGCTTTTCCATTTAGGGTTTACTACTTGTTTCCTCTCGGTGTTTATTAAATTATTACTTGGTTATGATGTTGAAAAAGCTTAAAATTGGTGTTTTTTTAAAAAAAAACTTTCTAGATTCGATTGTTTTGGCATTGATTTACTTTTGTTTCTGAAGTAGCATTTGATGCGTTTATTGTCTAGAAGATTTCTCTGTTGAAGGGAGAAAAAAGGATTCTAAGGGTTGAATGACACGTTGCTTTGTTTTTGACTCAGGCTTCTTCAGTCATCTTGTGAATTGTGAAGGAAGTTGGTGTTGGATCTTAGGTCTGAGTTGTAAGAAGAAAGAGCATAGAAGAAACAGTTCCAAATGGGGTCTTTTTCATTCTCCAAGAAATCTTCCTCATTGTTTACATTGGCTTTACTGGCCGTGTTTCTGTTTTGCAGCTCTAGTAATGCATTTTATCTCCCTGGTAGTTATATGCACACCTACATACCTGATGAGAGCATATATGCCAAAGTTAATTCCCTCACCTCCATTGAGACTGAGCTCCCATATAGCTATTACAGCCTTCCATATTGCCATCCACAAGGTGGAATCAAAAAGAGTGCAGAGAATTTGGGTGAGCTTCTCATGGGTGACCAGATTGATAACTCTCCATACCGATTCCGTGTTAATGTTAATGAATCACTTTACTTGTGCACCACTAATGCATTGAATGAACATGAGGTTAAACTTTTGAAGCAGAGGACACATGATCTCTACCAAGTGAACATGATACTTGACAATCTACCTGTGAGAAGGTTCACTGACCAGAATGGCATTGTCATTCAGTGGACTGGATTTCCTGTTGGTTATACTCCAACTGGAAGCTCTGAAGACTACATCATCAATCACTTGAAGTTCAAAGTCTTGGTTCATGAGTACGAAGGGCGTGGTGCAGTTATGACCACAGGAGAAGAGGGGATGGGAATGATTGCTGAAACTGATGATAAGAAGGCTGGGTATGAGATTGTTGGATTTGAAGTGATTCCCTGCAGCGTGAAGCGTGATCCAGAGGCAATGCTGAAACTGAACATGTATGATAAAGTTGAGCCTGTGAACTGTCCATTGGAGCTCAGCAAGTCTCAGACCATTCGGGAGCAGGAGAAGATTTCTTTTACCTATGAAGTTGTATTTGTTAAAAGTGACATCAGATGGCCATCAAGATGGGATGCATATCTAAAGATGGAGGGTGCAAAGGTTCATTGGTTCTCTATCATGAATTCCTTGATGGTTATCTTCTTTTTGGCTGGAATCGTCTTTGTTATTTTCTTGAGAACAGTTCGGAGGGACTTAACAAAGTATGAGGAGCTGGACAAAGAAGCCCAAGCTCAGATGAATGAGGAGCTTTCTGGCTGGAAACTTGTCGTGGGTGATGTGTTCAGAGAGCCAACACACTCAAAGCTTTTCTGTGTCATGATTGGAGATGGTGTACAAATTACAGGTATGGCAGTTGTAACAATCATCTTTGCTGCACTCGGGTTCATGTCTCCTGCTTCACGCGGCATGCTATTGACGGGGATGATAATTCTCTATCTTTTCCTTGGGATTGTTGCTGGATATGTCGGTGTTCGATTGTGGAGGACCTTCAAAGGAGGATCTGAGGGCTGGCGATCACTCTGCTGGTCAATTGCTTGTTTCTTTCCAGGGATCGTTTTTGTGATTTTAACTGTATTAAACTTTATCCTTTGGGGAAGCAAGAGTACCGGAGCTATCCCTATCTCGTTGTATTTCACTCTACTCTCCTTGTGGTTCTGCATCTCAGTGCCACTGACTCTGGTTGGTGGTTTTATGGGCACCCGAGCTGAGGAAATACAATTTCCTGTCAGAACCAACCAAATCCCTAGAGAAATTCCTGCTCGGAAATACCCTTCATGGCTTCTCATCCTTGGTGCTGGGACTCTACCCTTTGGAACCCTCTTCATTGAGCTCTTTTTTATCCTATCGAGCATTTGGCTGGGGAGGTTCTACTATGTGTTTGGTTTCCTCCTTGTGGTTCTCATGCTGCTAGTGATCGTCTGCGCTGAAGTCTCTGTTGTCCTGACTTACATGCACCTCTGTGTGGAGGACTGGAGGTGGTGGTGGAAGGCTTTCTTTGCTTCTGGATCTGTTGCCCTGTATGTTTTTCTCTACTCCATCAATTACTTGGTATTCGACCTTCGGAGCTTGAGCGGCACTGTTTCAGCTACCCTTTATCTTGGTTATTCGCTGATCATGTCGATCGCAATCATGCTGTCTACTGGCACCATTGGCTTTCTGGTGTCATTCTATTTTGTTCATTACCTCTTCTCGTCTGTCAAGATCGATTAGCATTTAGCACTGTGCTTCAAAAGCTACCTACCACAACTTTTGTTCTGCAAGATGTTTACTTCTGAATTCTATTAAATAGCCCCCTCGAGGAACCTAGTGCCATAATGTTGTAATTTTGAGGGGTGGGTTTCATTGTAACTGTAGCTGAGATTGGCTAGTTTCCTTTCTTGTCATGATACATCACAGGACTGTTATCTTTTAAAAGCTTTGTTCAAGTTTTCTGGATGAATTTGTTTCAGGGATATTGGCTACAAATGCGATCTCTAGGATCATAGTAGAAATTGAATTCTGAGTCAAGGATGACTATGTGCTAGTTTGGTTCATTCATGACATCAAAACAGCAGCTTAGTTTCCATTGGATAAACATGTTGGCTTTGAAGCATCAGAACGGTTGGAAATGCATCCATGAACATGGTCCATTCCAAAACGTTGTAAGAAATTCAGATTATCGCAAGCGCTTTGTAATTTTGTGTAATTAGTGAACCTATTAACTTTTATAAGAAAAAAAAAATTCACACCCACGCACAAATAGTAGTTTAGGTTTTTGAAAGGGTAAAAGTCATTCCGCACATATAGCCCCAAGAAGACACATCTTGCATAGCGCAAAGAGGCGAAGACACATCTTGCAATCAATGTGTCGATTCTACTGGTTGCACACAACCCGTCTTTTTTAGCACCCACTGCATCACTTCTGCATTATAAGTAAATCAAGAAATTAAAATAAATCATACGTGAAAAAATATTTTCATCGACTTCACCCAAAATCGATCATTATTCAATTATGTAAAGAAAATCAACTCAACTCTACCCTTCCCTAAGACACATGTCTTTCAAATAATAGAGCCCACTAAACCAACCACTGCATCACGCATCATGTTTGATTTGATCGACCCAATATCTTTATACGATTAAATTCAATTAATTCTTCATCACTTTGAATAGTCTTGACTATTAATTTCTCATTCAACTAAAAAGCTATTAAAATCAATTTTTCTAACAATTCATTCACCATGCCAAAGCTCCACCTCTCCCATTTTGGTTTAAGATTAATTATGCTTAGTTTGTTCAAATTATAGTGTCATCGCAACCCCAACTGAACTTGGGTTTTTATCCATCTCAAACATATTCAAGGACCTAAAATCTCTTCTCACCAAACTCGATCAAACCTTAATTATAAACATTCTCAAGAATTATTTCAGTTTAATTTTAGAGCCATTGTCGACACTAATGCATATATTGTTGGCTACTACATGAGAGTTGTCATCATAAGATCTGAGAATTAAATCTTAATTACTAGTCAGGTTTTTTCCCTCCCTCATGCACTGATCACTGTTTGGACTAGTAGCCACTCGTGATTTACCTCTTCCGTGTTGGTCCTGGAATGAATTGGTGGGGGCACTGGGGACAAGCGTTTCGCCTTTTGTCACCTACCCTGCCATCATAGGGAAGCTTATTGATAACACCTCTTTACTCTGAAAGATGGAACGAGGAGAGAAAAGAATTCAAGATGAGACGAAAAAAAATAATAAAGACCGATATGGGGGATATCGGACTGAGAGTCTACGTGAAAGTCATCGGTCAAGCGCTGAAATAAAAGTCAATAATCAATAGGAAAAACACCCAACCAAGGGCGCCTTCATCTGATTGGAGGAATTTGTTGGGATAAACCTGATCAAAGGGACGACGGAGAAATTGGTTCAGAGAGATCTCCCAGTGAAAACGCATCATACTCCGACCGACTGCATCCAATAAGCCAACAAACCCCTGAGCGGGCGATCACGACCTATCAACCACAGATTCTCCCGCTAAATTAAGTCTCCAATCATCACTCCCATCATGACTGTCAAAATAGGTAGAGCTATGAGGTTGACATAACGTAAACCTACTAGTAACTCATAAATACTCAATGTGTGAGGAATGATGACAGTACGAGTAGGACGCTCTAACAACATAGGTGCCTCCCTTACTGCCACAGACACCCCATACTGGAGCAACATGCTTTATTAATGAGAAGAGTACCACCCCCAAGGAGGTATAAGTCTATTCACACAGACTGAGGTAAGCAAAAATATTCTACTACTGTTCCACTGTCTGACCACCTTTTTCTCTTCGATCATTGACTTGAACGTCGGAGTGGTTGCACCAGACACCCTCCAACCTCCTCTCTAACCCTTAGGTACTCCTTTTCCTTGCAAGGTCGGCGAAGCCTCTCGACGTTCTCCATGCGATCCACCAGCATTTGAAGATCTAATCAACCTCCTTTCCAGCTCACTGGCGACTTGTCCTTCAAGGGTCTTAACACAAGAACAAATTAGATGGAACATCAAGTCCTGAACTGGATACCACAATGGACGTCACTGGAAGACCGAGCATCACTATGTCTCAGGGTGACCTCTAAAAAATAGTGGAGACCACGATCCAAGGAGCATTGCAATGACAACAAGAAGTATGACAACAACAGATGCATATCATGTGACAACTACAAAACCCCGTGAACCCTATGTGGATGCCGGTAATGTCCGGTGAAGTGCCATCGGCCCCTGGCAGAACCCAATACACTCGGTCGAGATGCCGCAAGCTTTAATCAGAACCTCGGTCGGAGTATCGCTCAGGCCAAAATAGTTCGGGGAGTCTTCGTCGGGAGAGTCAAGATACCAAGGGTCGAAAAGGGCAAAAGATTGGCTCTTAGAAGGTCAGGAGACCCCAAAGGCCTGTCTTTTTCGGTGAGCATCCTGGAAGATCCACTATCGAAACATTTCTGACCGGCGCATATCAACGAGTATAACAGGTCGGCGGACCTTGAAGATCACTTGTGCAAATTCGAGAACGCCTCCATGTTACACCAATACACCGACGAGGTTAAGTGTCAGGTTTTCTTGATGACCCTTTTAGGCCTCGCGCAAAGGTGATTCAGTCAGCTTTCAACTTCCTCCATTCATTCATTCGAGGAATTCAAGACCGCCTTTGTACACCATTTCGCCAGTAGCAAGATATATCTCAATACCACTCTGAACCTATTTTTCTTGAAGTAGAAACCCAAAAATCTTTGAGGGATTATATCCAGCGGTTTAGTTGGGTGGTCATGAATGTTCCTTCTGCCACCCCCGAGATCTTGGTGAGTTCATTTTCACAAGGGTTGTTAGAAGGAGATTTTTTTCGATCGTTGGTGAAAAAGACTTCGCTCGACTTTGATGGTTTGAAGAGTCGAGCACTCAAAACGTCAACGTGGAGAAGGCCCAACTCCCAGAAAAAAAGAGACAAATTCCCTTACCACACCCAATGCTCATCCCAAGCGCAAAGTTCCACCGCCACCGTTGAGGCACAACGACCCCCGAGCGGGAACACATCACCAGTCGACTCGCGTAAGAGACGCAGTAGTTCATACAGTGGATGTCTTTCGAGCTCCAGGACCCAAAAGATGGTTCCCTAAGGTGATAAGTCATTTCTGTACGTATTATCAGAGTGGAGGGCACACAACAAAAGATTGCTACCAATATGCTAGAGGAAGGCTGGTGGACAAGCAAAACTCTCCAGATCGAAGGCAGATGGACGAGCGGCATTCACCAGATTGGAGGTAGGTAGCAAGGCGACATTCACCAGATTGAAGGCATACTCCCCCGTGAATCACTCATCAAGATGACTACCATCGGTCGGAGGCGAGTCTGAATGCCCTCCAAGGAGCCCCAAGAGTCCCCCCTCTCCGATAAGAGTCTGGCCAAGTGAAAGATAAGGGAAAATCCCCCGTACAGGGAACTGTCAATATGATATCCGGGGGGGGGGGTCCACGAACGGAGATTTTCATAGAACCTGTAAGTCCCACAACTATCGATTGGAAAGCTATAGCGTTAGCACCAGGCAAAGAAGAGGCCCCTCAATAAGCTTCAGACCTCAGGACCTTGAAGGGGTTGAAGCGCCCCATGAGGATGCCTTGGTGATCCAAGCCCTAATAGCCAACTACGATGTAAAGTGAGTTTTCGTGGATACTGACAGCTTTGTCAATGTCATTTTCAAGAAGGCTTGGGACCGGATGCAAGTCGATGATGAAGAGCTTCTGCCTATAGCTACTCCCCTCTTCGGATTCACAGGGCACCAAGTCCAGCCGCTCGGGTAAATCACTCAGTCGCTGAACCTAGGCGAGGAACCTCAAGAGAGAACCAGGTGAACCCCCTTCTTGGTGGTAGATGTGGAATCAGCATACAATGTCATTCTTGGAAGACCGGTGTTGAATGATTTCCAAGTCGTGGTCTCCACGTATCATCAGAAGATGAAGTTCCCCATTGGGGAGCTAATAGGGGAAGTTAAGGGTGATCAATCAGTCGCTCGGAGATATTATGTTGATATCATCCAATCTAATTTGGTCATAGGGCGGTAAAAACCCAAGTCAACATGGTACAAGGTGAACGTAACGCCCGACCCGAAGAGGACAAGGAGGAAATCCAAATCCACCCTGAGCGGCCTAATGCCACCACCCACATCGCGTCTGACCTACCGACTGAGCTGAAGGAATGATTGGTTGACTATTTGGCCAACAATTATGATGTCTTCGCCTTGTCGACACAAGAAGTCACAGGTGTGTCATTGGCCATAATGGTACACAAACTCAACGTCCTCCCCGAGGTGCGGCGGTCAAACAGAAGAAAAGATAATTCGGGTCGAGTCAAGACCAGATAATCCAAGCAGAAGTTATCAAGCTCCTTAAGGCGGGGCAAATTAGGGAAGTACAGTTCCCGACCTGGCTAGCCAACGTTATCCTGGTGCCAAAACCTAACGGCAAATGACAAGTATGCATAGATTTCAGGGATTTAAATAAGGTTTGCCCAAAAGACTGTTATCCTTTGCTGTGAATCGACCAACTGGTGGACTCGAACTCTGAGTGTGAGTTCATATATATGCTAGACGCCTGCCAAGGCTATCATCAAATTCCTCTGGGCTCGAAGGATCAGGAAAAGATTAGTTTCATCACTTATGGCAAAACTTTTTCTTATAATGTCATATCATTCGGACTAAAGAACGTAGGTGTCATATACCAACTGTTGATGGATTGGGTGTTTAAGCACTAAATAGATAGGAATATCAAAGTTTACGTCGATGACATCCTGATCAAAATCGGTCGAGCGGACGACCTCATTTCCGACATTGAAGAAACCTGCAGAACGTTGAGACAATATGAGCTCAAACTGAACCCCGGCAAATGCCTCTTTGGCAGTAAGAGTGACCACTTCCTCGATTATGTGATTATCGAGCGAGGAATTAAAGCTAATCCGGAGAAAGTTCAAGCGTTGCAAGACATGTCTCCTCCTCACAATCTCAAGAAAGCACAAAGGCTGGTCGACCACATTACGACTCTCTCCCGGTTTATCTCCCGATTGATCGACTGGAGTCTGCCATTCTTCAAGGTGCTACGCAAAGCCTCTAAGTTCGAGTGGGATGAAGGTTGTGACCAAGCCTTTGCAGAACTCAAAAAGTATCTATCCCGACTTCCGCTCCTCTCCAAGCTAATAATGGACGAACGACTGTGGCTGTACATGTCTGTCGATGAAGGAGCGATTGGATCAATGCTATTGCAAGAAGAAGGTAATGCACAATATCCCATTTATTTCACTAACTACTTACTCAAGGATGCAGAACGTAGATATACCTTCTTGGAGAAATTAGCACTTGGATTTAACTCAGACAACCCACCAGCTGAGATCATATTTTCTATCTCACCCGATCATCATTCTTACGAATAGCACATTGGGTCATGTGTTGACGAATCCTGAGGCTTCAGGGAGATTGATAAAGTGGACGATTAGGCTGAGTGAGTATGACATCTAGTACTAGCCCCGAATGACTATCAAGGCCCAAGCCTTGGTGGATTTCATGACTGAGACATCAAGCCTAGACTCAGAGGGAACCTGGAAGATTTATGTAGATGCGTCGGCCAACAATCAAGGCAGTGGAGTAAGAGTCTTGTTGATCTCGTCCCTGGAGGATATACTCCAGTTTTCTATTCGGCTCAGTTTCTGATCCTCCAACAATAAAGCAGAGTATGACCAGTCTGCAAGCAACCAAACAAGTAGGAGCTTCTCGGGTTATCCTCCACTCAGACTCTCAGTTAGCCGCTCGGCAGTTGGATGAGAGTTTTGAAATAAAAAATGATCGCCTAAAGAAGTACGCAAAGGTTTTTGATAAGTTAAAATCAGACTTTCAAGAAGTAGTCATTCAAAAGATACCCCAGACGGATAATCTAAAGACGGATGAATTAGCCAAGATGGCTAGCTCCTTGGCTACATGGACGCTAGCAGACCTTGTCTCCTAAAATCTGTTCTTATTGCAGATCAATCATGTACAGGGTGAAGACATGGAGACCGACTGGAGGACATCTTTTATTTCTTATCTCCGGCTCGAGACAGTGCTTCCGGATGCCGAGCAAGCCAGGCTTCTGAGAAGACGTGTGCCTCGGTTCACCTTAATAGACAATCTCTTGTACAAGCGAGACTTTTCCCGACCGCTTCTAAAGTGTCTTAGTCCTGACGATATCGACTATGTCATAGGGGAAATTCATAAAGACATATGCGGGAATCATATAGGAGGTCGGACGCTTGCCAAGAAAATTTTATTAGTCGGATATTTTTGGCCAACCCTATAAGCTGACACGACGAAATTCATGGTTGGCTGCATTCATTGCCAGAAGCATCAGAATCTACAACATCACCCGACTGAGCAACTAAAGACATTGACTGTCTCATATCCCTTTGACCAATGGAGGATGGATATAATGGGATCATTTCTGACCGGGTCTCAGCAAAAGAAGTTCCTCTTGGTGGTCGTTGACTATTTTTCCAAGTGGATATAGGCAGAAATCCTCGCTTGGATAATTGAAGATGTCGTCATGAAATTCCTGTGGCAAAATATAATCTGTCAGTTCGGCATACCGCACAAGATGGTCTCCGAGAATGAGCGATAGTTTCACGGGAGAAAGCTCCGAAGATGGTGCAAAGAATACGACATCCAACTATCCTTTACTTTAGTCGCGTACCCACAAAGCAATGGACAGACCGAAGTGGTTAACCGGGAGATAGTACGGGGACTCAAGATCAAGTTGAACTATGTGAAGGAAAGTTGGGTGGAGGAATTGCCCAGCATCCTTTGGTCATACCGAACGACACCGAAAGAAAACACCGACCTGATACCTTTTTACCTTGTCTATGAAGGAGAAGTTGTTGTCCTAGTAGAAGTGGGCGATGAGTCCATCCGTCGAAACACATATGATGAGGACAACGCTGAGCAACACTCTTTGGAGTTGGACATCGTCACCGAAATTAG
>JBBUKS010514883.1:0-33362 GCA_038050645.1 Hedychium gardnerianum | reverse complement strand
AGAAGAAATGAGATACGTGAAATAATTTTTCACGATACAGAATCTGTGAGTTTGATTCTCTTCAAGAGAAAAGAGAAATGTTCATTTCATCGAGAGATTTGATTCGTGAATACGTTCGAGAAGGTTCCTTGTTCTCGTGATAATCTTTTCGCTGACGGCAAGTTTTTTTTTTCTCTCCGAATTACTCCATAACGTCAAAGTATATTTTTTATCTCGTACGAAAATCTTTATAATTCCTACATTTCTTTGGTTAAATCATGCCTTCAGATTTTTTAAATGAGATAGTTACATTCATAGTTACAGAAATATTTGTTCAACACGTTATTATTAATTTTTTTTTGAAGATCAACAATACACTAAAAAAAAGTAGTTCGAAATTTTTCTTATGATGAAACGTAAAAAGAAAAAAGAAGTATTATAGGAATGAGAATAAGAAAGAATACGTAGTTTGATCAATTCAAAAATGCGATATACGATTTATGTAATACGCAAGTAATACGCAAAACCAAATATTATTCGGGAAATCACCGGAAAAAATAATAAAGCAAATACAAAAAGAAATACAGTGTAGTGTAGTTCAGATATTTTACTTTTACTTTATGATCTACTAATGTGTTTTTACAAATGCATTATAGACCCATTTATAGGAGACAATGAGTAAGCCTTTATACACGCTCAACTAATTATTTATAATAAACACTCATATCTTAAATGATAATCTATTCTAAAATTAACTTATCTATGTGAAAAGTGTTATTTTAACATAGATTAATAATTAGGAATTAAAAACGAGTTTAAAAATTGACACTATATTTAGCTAGTCCTTTGTTACTAAAGTCAAGTCTTGAAGTTACGATGTAATGATAAGGTATTTAAATTATCATTCAGATATTTATGATTTGATTCTCAATTATATTTTATTTATAGAGATTTTTTCTTAAAATGAAATGTACAATTAAGAGATATTAGGCTTTTGGACCGTACGTCGTGAATACTTTTCAATTTATTTTAATAATTAATAATTTTTTTTCATGAAATCGAATTGATCATTCAAAACTAATTGAATTTATTATTATTATTTTTTTCATTACTAAAGTCAAATGAAACTCTAAAGAACTTAACTTTACAACATAAATACAAAGGTTTTAGGTTTAAAAGGTTAAAAATCTATATTCAAGTATTATGTTAGTGCAACTCACTTCCACTGTCTTTACCCTGAAACCTCATTTATCTTCTTCTAACTCTTAGACCTTTTTATTTATTTCTCCTTCTAACTTTGATCGACCAACACAAGTTAAAATTTAGAACCCTTCTAAATTAGAGATACAAATAAATCAAACTTGTTCATGATTTTTTAGAATCAATTTAAAAAATATTTGATTCGTATTTAAAATTATTAAATTCGAATCAAACTCGAACATATTCGATCAATTTTTTAACAAAATTTGAATTCATAATATTTTATTCGAATGTTCATGAAAAACTCGTGAGCCGAATTCGAATTTAACTATGATTATTTTTATATAATTTTAATTTAAAAATATTTAAATTAAGATTTAAATAATTCAAACTCAAGCGAACCGAACTCGAGCAATTTTTTTTTAATATTTTCAAATTTTAAATTAAATTTAAATATCACATATATTTTTTAAATTCAAATTTAAATATTAATATTTTCATATAAATCAACTCGATTCATTGTTTATACCTAGTCTCTAAATCGTACGTGCCCTGCCCTGATGCGTGGTTTTGTTTTACGGTGGGATTTATCATCAAAGATAACACAGCGACCCAAACCGAGCAAGGTCGTGTAAGGTTACAAACTGTGGAAAAAAAAGTCATAACTTAAACTACGGAGGCAAGAGGTAATTCCGTAATATATTGATACTATATGGGTTAAAATAAAATTTCATCAAACGCCATTCAATCAGACACTTCGTGTGCGATACGACGCGCAATACCCAAGCCGAAGGGCAAGAATCCAGAACCTTCTTTATCCCTCTTCCTTCCCTTCGTCGTGCAGTTCCGTTCGACAAAGCAATTCCCTCTCCTCTCCGATCCGACCCAAAGCTTCCCCTCTTTCCGCATCCCCTTCCTCAATCTACTTTTCTTTTGCTTCCCTATATGGCGGCGGAGGATGCCGTCCCTGTCGCATTAGTGCACCACACATCGGCTCCGGCAGAGCCGCCTCCTCCCCCCAGGAAGCAGCGGAGGGGCTTTCTCTTGAGGCTTTGGAGCGGAATCTTCGGGCGGGGGAAGGAAGACTACGAGAAGCGGCTGCAGTACCTGTCCAAGGAGGAGGCTGCAGTGCACTCGCGATTGAAGCGGCGGGCGCAGACTTCCCGCCGGATCGTCCGCAATCTTATCGTTCTTTCCGTCCTATTGGAGGTGGATCTTTCTTTCCGATATTCTGGTGTTATTATGGCCAGATCTGTGTTTTGGATTGTAGATCCTGATTAGTTCTGGATGGAATGAAGCATGTAGTTGCGCATTGGTGTGTAACTTATGATGGTAGATCATGGGAGGGAGTTGAACGCTTTGTCTCCGGTTTGTGTGAGGTTAGAATAATATGTGTGTCTGAAACAAATATAGTCTGGCAGAGCGTCTGGCTGTACTTGTGATCTAGCTTGAGGAATTAGAGACCGTTAGATTCTTGCATTTAACGAATCACGACTTATGTTCCCTCCCTAGAAGTAGTTGTTTTATCCTCCGGTCGTCTGAAGAGAGTTTTTTTTCTGACCTTTTGAACTGGTTTGGTGTAAGTTTCCAAGTCCAGGTTGTTTACGCTTCTAATGTGGCAAAAGTCAGAACGTAAGTTGGCGATTTGTATTTGGCAGTTCAGCTTGTCTAATTCCGTTTTGTCAGATATCAGTTAGTCTTATTCATTTGTTTTAAACTAGAGTAAATTGGTTGAGATAATGTGGACATGCTCAAAGGAGATCACTTTAGGTAGAAGAGTTGAACTAATTAGAATGGAAAATAGAGGGAAACAAAAGAAAATCTTAGCTAATGGAATAAAAGATGATTTGTAATGAATTTTCATTATTGCTTGTGAGATAGCTTTGCATGGAGCTCAATGAATAACCGCCCCATATATTAGTTAGGACAAATACATCTTGATGATGTACTTTCCTTAGAAACTGAACTTGTCTATATTGACAAATTTTCAGGGATCAGTTAGTTAGTTCACATAATTTCGATTTTGATATTGTTACTATTTGTCTCGATAATCAATTATCTAATAAATTTGTTGATTTTCCATGTTACATTTCTGGACATATAACATTCTTAACAAAGTAACTCAATTAGCTAACTAGATCAAGTTGAGTCTTTGGTGAATCTTGGATGGTCAGCCTTATTTTGAATCCTCATTCAGTTTAGATTGTCATTTTAATTTGAGCACTAGGAGCAGAGTCGAGTATCACAGTATCACAGATCTTAGTAACATTAATATAAGACATGATGGATGTTGGATAGTTTTGTTCGCACTTTTCTTAAGTATGTAGAACACTAGCATGCAAGCTTTTATATGTACGTAGTATATTTTTGTTTGATGTGACATTTGTTTATACTTTGTTGAAGGTTAGTGCTTTCATCATTATTTTACATTCCAATATTTTGTGGAAAATTAATTTTTACCCTAATGATGGAAACATATATAAATTAGGACATGCCTTGAACACAATGAGAGTTGGTTTTCCTAAGTGGATAGTTACTGTATATAAGGTAACACATTGTTTTTGTTTTTAAAATCTGTTATTTAAACTTTAAGGTCATTTAGAGTTATTTGGGTGTTTGTTTGAGTTTGTTTAGGAGCTTGTAAGAGTTTTTTTTTTGAGGTAACCCTTTCGTACTTTTACAAAGAACCAATTCTAATACTGGTTTATAGAAGGGGCTAGGATCTCTTGTATTAATTCATCTTTTGTCAATATTATTTTTCCTCTTCGGTGGAATTTGAGTTAATCTTGGTGGCTAAAAGGCGAAACGCTCGCCCCCAGCGCCCCCGCCAGCCCGTCCCAGGACCAACACGGAGGATGTAAATCACGGGGGCTAGTCTAGCTAGCCCGAACAGTGACTAGTGCATAAGGGAGGGCAGGAACCTGGCTACTAGCCAGGATTTGACCCCCAGACCTCATGATGGCAACACCTCATGCACTAGCCATCAGCTCATCCCGTGGGGAATTTGAGTTAATCTTGATGTTGCATCAAGTGGTGTCAAAGCCATAATTTCCATTCAGTTTGTTTGTAACAATCTCCCACCTATTCCTATTACTCTCTTCTCTGTGCCTTGTCCTTGCATCCTTTTGTAATCAAAGTCGACTTCCCACTACTGTTGCTTGGGTGATGGGTATGTTGTACGAGACTAGCACAATATTGGGTCACATTCTATCTTAGCTCTAGTCAACCTTCATGCCCCCTTTTCGGTGAACCAAGAGCTTGTAAATGCTTGTGCTAATTGCTCAATTGACCATTTGTACTTGATGTCATCCACCTCTACTGTGGTATCTGTGTAGCTCATGAAATTGGGAATTGGTTCTTTGCTTGCCATCACATCACCAAGCAAATTTGAAATCTTGGAATTTTATAGATCAGTTTAGCTAAGCAAATGAACTAAACAAATCTCTGTTACAAAATCAAGATTTATCCACTTCGAGGAAGACATCATCATCATCAAAATATATGCATGTCAAAATTTAGTAACAAGGGCTCATATTACCCCGGTAAGTATATTCCTCATTTAAAAATTAGTCCTATTTAATTTAGTTCTCAAAATTTTGCAACTAGATTTTTTCTCACAAAACACTAGTTTTTTTCTCTCATTGCCAAAAACAAAATAAATTATTTTGCCTTAGTTTTCTTGTAAGATCTTCATAGATAATTTTTACCCCTAAAATAATGATTAGTCCTGCATTTGCACCCTTAGTTTGCTGGTGTTACAATGTTTTTAATTTCAATACTTGTTAACTCTTAGCACTGCATCTCCAATCTCACTCTAAAAAATGGAAAGAGTAGGTGTGTGAATTTTGAATGCAACTTGCAGAAAGGGCTTTAAACCAAGCGGGCTATCTAGACAAATTTATAAAACAAGTTACTAGAAAATGTAAATCCATGTGTTTCACCTAGATGTAATTTGCTCATGATTCTCAATGAACACCTAGAAGAGATGCTACTATTTTTCTAAATACTACCATAAGGGCTAGGGCTAGTTAAGAAGAATGAGATCGCTAGGCAAGCTAAAGTGAACATCCCTACTTTGACTATAGGTTGAACCCAAATACATTCCTTGATTAGATAGTAGAGATTAAGGATTATTTTGATTGATGTACATAAACCGTATTTAACAAGCTCAATTTATCAAAAGGACTCACCAGAGTAGCCAAGAAATTTCAGCTAAGTATTCAGGCTACCCGAGACTAACTAGCACTTAAATCCATCACAAAGTGTAATGACACTAACCAAAATGTATGTGTCAACACACTTTAGGGGCAAATTATATAGCGAACGAATAACATTGAAACAATCATCTCTAAGTGTGACAAGATTGCTAAGTAGGTTTGATGAACTCTGCAAGTGCAAAAAACGACCCTAGAGCCATTACAATTCACTTCATTGACAGACTTAGGCTAGAAATTCTGACAAATCTAGTTAGAAACAGAAAATTATTTCAACATGTTCGGAACTGATACATGTAAAAGCCAACCCACAAAACCAAGGAAAAATTATGATATCTAGTTTTAATTTTAAACCACAAAAACATACAATGCTGAGGAAACATAGCATCAAAATGCCCACATGGTGTCTTGTCCATAGAACTTGAGCACAGTGTTATAAATGATAGTAGGCGGTGGTGGGGCGATCTGACAGCCTACCGCCTAGGCGATTGAATTTTTTTTACTAGTTTTATACATAATATTATAAATAGTCATCCATTAAGCTTCAATAACTAAATAAAAGACAAAAAATTAAAAAAAACTTATTATAAAATATATTAGCTAAAAATAAAAAAGTTAATCTAAATATATTTTTTTAATTTTTTTTAATTAGGCTTTAATTAAGTCTGTTTAAATTATCTCAATTATAGGTAGGAGCAGATTAAAATTATTAATATATATTTTTTTATTAAATTTAAAGTTAAAAAACAAAATATGGTTCGGTGTTTCTGCATCGGTGTCGGACGCATTGCCAGACCCAGACACGTCGCTTGAGCCCGCTGACGAGTCCGTACGCGTCGTCTGAGCCCGATGGCAAGTACGGACCCGTCGTCTGGGTCTGGCGACGAGTTCGGACTTGTAGCAACTAGGGGTGTAATCGAACCGAGCCAAGCCGAACAGTAAGAGGCTCGAGCTTAGCTCGTTTTCCCTAAGTTCGAGCTCGGCTCGAGTTTGATTCGAGCTTTAATTCTTAAGCTCGAACTTGGCTCATAATGAAATTAAATAGCTCGCGAACGGCTCGAGCTCAATTCGAAAAAAGCTCATAAAAACTAAACGAGCTTAGTTCGAGCTCGTTTAAAATAGTTGGTTATTATTATATTTATAATTCATGTGATATTTAGTTATATATATATAATAAGATAAATGAGCCTCTAAATGAACATGCTCGCGAGCCTCTTAACGAACACGTTCGCGAGCCCTCTAAATGAACATGTTTGTGAGCTCATGAACCAAATATTGTTAAGTTTGAGCTCGGCTCGATAATGTTTTTGAGCTTGAAATTCAGCTCGAGCTCGGCTCGTTAACTTAATCGAACGAACTTTTTTTCGGACTGAGATCCGAATAGCTCGCGAACGGCTTAGCTCGTTTACACCCCTACTGGCGAATGGGCTCGAAAACATCGCTCGAGCCTGGCGACGGGCCCAGATACGTACCTAGGGTCCGACATGTCCGAAGCCGAAATGCAGAGAGTTAGGCGGCGGTAGGTAGCAATGACGATGGTGGGCAGCAGTAGCGATGGCGACAACGGTTTGAGCTTAACAAAGGTTTTTTCATTGACTTTGACCGCCACCTAAACCACCGCTTTTCACAAATGTGGTGCGGTTGAGGTTTGCCTCCCGCCTAGGCGGCCGCCCCAACCACCATTTAGAACATTGCTTGAGCATTATCTTGAATATGAAGTAGCTCGGGCATTATCTTGAATATGAAGTAACACACTCTTTGATGTAGAGAAATGGAGAGTTTGAATACATGGACAAAATCTAAAAATAGGAGGGAGAAATTATAGAACTTCATGTGATGTGTCTTATTTTATCCACGCTCAAGATTGCTAGCACATGGAAATACACTAGCATTTTTCATATGCAAAGTATGAAAATTTTTGTTATAAACAAAATTTGCATGCATGTAATTTCCACCCAAGTTCTTTCCACTAGAACCAAACCCAAATCGGTACAGAGTGTGGGTAAATCAAACTTTTCTCTTGGTTCCCCAAAGATGATTGGGCCTTATGGAGACGAACCCTTACATTAATGAATAATGGTGTTCTCTCCATGAATATGGCCATATCATCCTTTGTAGACCCTCACTTTACAACCTCTCCATAACTTATTACGGATAGGAAACACCTATATATTTGAATATAATGGCTAAACGTCAAGTGATTAGCCAAACCTAACCTAGGCCAACTGAGCCGTCGAGGCAATTCCTTCATCTTCTTACACAATCTTAATTTGAAAACGGCAAAAAGGACTCGTGAATGAAAGTAGACTTACTAATCTAGGACCTTAAGTTGTCCTAGTGCCTCACCTGAAGATAATCCCCTTGAGCTCAAGATCTTAGATGATAGAATCGCCACCTCTTCTTACTTCTTATGGTTCAACATACAATAGACCTTGTTTCTAGATTACAATTAGCAAAACCTTCCACATGCATCCCTTGAAACGTGTTGAATTTAATAAGCAAATCAAAGGACCTGTAGAAGACTTTGTTAGAGAAAGCAATGAGTTCTTGTGTTGTTGCAACATTGGTGACACCGAGAAAGAATGACATGTTTGACTTGATGACTTTGGATATTTTTTTCATAAAGCACAAACTTGGAAAGGATAACAAGTGTGCTGACGCATTTAGTTTAGTACTCATCCTATACAAGATAGAAACTACATTAATACAATTTGAACACCTTAAGGATGAAAGGCATCTAAGGTAGGAATCATCATGAGTTAGCTAGCTTTATGATTAAGAATGATTGCCTATTTATGCACTCATTTATGAAAGGGTAACTAATGCCCATGTCCTCAGACATCTTAACCATCCTAAATTATTAAAGGTACCTTGTGATGCATTAGGATAGGAATTAGAAGGAACATAAACTAAGAAAGGCACCCTGTTATTTTCTTTAGTGAGAAATTTAATGAGTCTCGACAACACTGCTCCACATTTGATAGAGTTTTACGCTATTATCTAAACTTTGTTTCATTTGTCTAAAATAAAGTTAAGCACCAAAACATGCCAAACATGCTAAATGAGATTAATTCCTCCAAGAGTATACTTTTGTCACGAAGCACAAACTTAGAAAGGACAACAAGTATGCTGATGCATTTAGTTGAGTAGTAGTCATCCTATACAAGATGGAAACTACATTAATATGATTTGAACACCTTAAGGATGAAGTACATCTAAGATAGGAATCATCATAATTTAGTTGGCTTTATGATTAAGAATAATTACCTATTTATGGGCACTCATTTATATGTTTTGTAAACGACACTTAGGGTCTTTTTAACGTAGGAGTCAACGTAAAAGGTCTCCTAGGTCATTTTTGAAAAGACAAGTGTTATCCTTGAGATGAACCAAGGTTAGGATCATGTAACAATGTTATATGTGTTAGATAACCAAGCAAAACACAGGCCTCTATACATTCTTACCACTTCCTCAAGAGCAACAGAAAGGTCTTAACATTAACTTCGCTTTAAGATTCCCTACTGTTGTGGATAGGGTTTCTTAAATTTTATCCTAATTTGCTTATAATGGTTTTGTAAAACATTCTATGGATAAAAGCCTATTTGAGGTTGTATATGGAGGTCTTAAGCTTGTTACCCTTTCAATAGTTTTTTTTACCAACTATTTTTTTACCTAGTATCTTCCACCCTCCTTATTAGCTGAGAAGTTTTCTCTACGTATTTGAGATACATAGCAATGTTAAGAGAAAATCTACACCAAGTAATGAATTTTGTAAAATTCATGTAAATGCACATCGTAAACAAAAGGAATACAATGTAGGATATTGTGTGTATATCGACATTCACACTAAGTGATATCTCAAGAACTCCCACAAGAAGCTTTATGCTCGATTTGCTAGTCTTTTCTATTGTGGTAATGATATATCCTAATGCATATATTATTGAAATTGAACATTAGTTTACTGTTCAATATAAATGATCTAGTATCTTATCGAGGATATTCAAGTGCATTTCTTTGTTACTTGATATTCCACAGCTAGTACTCCAACACTTCAGTGTCGGCTCTTCCTTGTTATAGTCGACCTATATGATTGAGGGTTGTTGATATGCAAACAATCCTTGCTCCCCATGAAAGCACTAAAAGATATATGATATATTGGAAAAGACTACCATATATAAAAGATACATGGATCACAAAAGAGGAACTATAACAAATCACACTGACTTATGTACTGAGATTTAACAAGAGACGTAAGAACAATCTTCCACAAAGACATTGATTGTTCACCTTGCTTGTAAGCTAGGCGTCATAAAACTTGATGGAGCATTTTGCTTTGTTACTAGGAGGTGAAGAAAGATGCAATTTTTTTAAAAAAGATTTTGTTTTTGAAATTTCAAAAAAGTTGTTTAGATTTATTTGGGTGATTGTTAGAATTTGGTTTGTATTTATTTTTGAATTTGTTAATGTTTTTAGGATAACCTAAGTCACATTTTTACAAAGAATTAGTTCTAATACCGGTTTATAAAAAAGGTTAGGATCCCTTGTATGATTTCGTTGTTAATACTATTTTTCCTCTTTCATGAAATTTGAGTTGTTTTGCATGAGAAGTTTTAGCATATTTTTCTTGGTTGGCGATATGATATTACAGTTTGAGATCTTCATACAAAAAAATGTGAAATTTAAAATTGACCACTTAAGCTTGATAAGAGACTATAGATGAATGGACTCATTAGGAGAGATACTAAAATCTTTCTATTCCTGCCTAGCTTACAAGCACCATAAATTGAGGTTCGTAGGCCCATTCAGTTGCCTGTAGCCTTTTCTCTTGCTCTCTTATTCAACATATTTTATGGTCATTTTTATTAAAACTTTAGATTATAATATTTGGAAAATAATTCTCAACTATCTGAATTTAGCATAGTACTTGTTACAGTTGGTCAGTGTTAAAATTGAAGCATTTCAATTAGTGTTTTATTGAGGTTTTTCACAAGAGAACCTTAAAACCTACTATTTCGTTATCCATTTGTTAGAAGGTTAGTAAAGAAAAGACTCATGTTTCTATGATGATTTTCAATTCAAGTATTGACAATTGACTTAGTTGAAGTCATAAGAAGTTTGACTTGAAGCGTGAAATGGTAGGATTAATTGGAAAGCAAACTTGACGTTGTATGCCTCGTATAGTGGGGCAAAAACACAATTGGAACTCATTCTAATGCACGTCTGCAATATTCTTAAGTTTTTGCTGAGTCATGTCGAACTACTTTATTATGAATTTTATTTCATATGTCACAAATATAAGTTTGTTGGATCATGAGACGTTGGGAGGGGTGAACAAATGTCATTCGAGCTCATTCTTGTTTCTGCAATGTTAGTTTGTGGAACGGAAAGATACAAAGCGCTAGACAAGAATAGAAATACAAACTAAGGTTTGGCAATCCCCTAGCTCTTATTCCACATCACATGATCATTCAGGTGCATCACCCCTCGAAAACTAGTACCTTCTTAGTCAACATTTGTAGGTGGAGAAATCTCTTACAATATATTGTTACAATAAGGGAGATAAAGCACAAGAAGATTATAATAAGAGAGCACAAAGAACAAGAGTTTTGAGCTCAAGAATTTAAATCTACAGGTTCCCCCTTTGCATTCCATAACCATATAGCCTTTTTTTTTTGTGATCAGGTGATTGCTCCATGCCATTTACTTGAATTCATTAGCTCACATCAACAACAACAACCAAGCTTTATCCCACTAGGTGGGTTCGGCTAAAAAAAAGACAGCTCGGTGCATGAAGCACCCGCTAATACGGGCGGAACCTATTGATATTGACTATTAGTCAAATATTGACTACCTCTTAGTCATGGTTTAAAATCTTGTGCCGTACCGAGGGGCACAAGTGAAGCAGTTTTTTTCGTTTGCCGATCGGTACAACACAGAGATTGCCAAAGATTGGCATGCCTAGCAGAGGCGTCGTGCGACCAACCCGGAGGGGTCGTGTGACTGAGGGTCGGGAGACCGTTGCGGTCGCGCTGCACCGTAGGGGTCGCGCAATTGGTTGGGTTGCACCCGAGCGCCCAAGGTTAATTTTTAATTAAAACTTAGTTTAATAATTTGAATTAACTCCTAGCTATAGTTAGGATAATTTAAATATGCTTAATTAAACCCCTAATAGAACTATCCAATTAATTTAATATATATATTATTTATTTTATTTTTAAAAATATATAATAAAATTTATTTATTTATTATGTCAGAGATCTCATTATTTTTTTGATATTTTCTATTTTTTAAAATATTTAAGTTAATTTTTTTATTTTTATTAATATATTTTATATTAAAAAAATATCGAAACTATATCGGTAAGTTACGATATGGGACCGAAACTGTATTGTTCCGTTCGGGTCATAGACTGAAATTCTGACACGACTTGAAATTTTAAACCATGCTCTTAGGTATAGGTTTCTGGATCGTCACCTTTTGAACTAGTTAGTTTGTTCAATATTTTTTTTACATTGGCTATCTACTCCTATGAGTAATCAATTGAATTGCCCACCGAAACACAAACATTTAATTCGTTTCAGTTTGGTCATGAGTCGACACCTTAGCCACTTGAAAACCCCTTTCAGTCAATTGCATCTCTAATTCCAACTTCTTAGGCTGAATATGTTCCTAAATCTAATCTCATTCGTTACCTGTATACATATACACTCAAACTCCTTTCCACAAAGCTTACCTCCGTAACAAAAGGCTCCATGCTTTCGGATTATCTTCTGCATAGCATTTGGTCTTCCTAACCTATTGAGACTTCATCTTCTTGCCTAGCATCTAGGCTTCCTAACGCGCTGGGTGCCTAACATTAAATCTTTTTGACTTGTTGGGACTTCATCTTATTGCACCTACAACACATGTAAATTTTTTTTTGCACCTGTATACTTAACACACATGTGAGATCAATAAATTTTTTCCTAACTTAAACATTGTCCAAACATTAAAATCACATGTAAACTACATGCATGGTCGCACCAATACCTTACAATATTTGACAATCGGTTTAAGTTTAAACCATGTTTCATAAAAGCATGATAAAGACAAAATTGCAATACTAATGATGCGCAAACAATACTTCTAATTACTTCTCCCCCTTGACATACATGTTCCATGATTAATGAAATGTTTTCTAACTTAAACTCATCATCTCTCCCCTTTGACATTGATAAAAAAGAAGACACCTAACTAGGCATCATAAGCATAATAATCCATTCATTTCTCCTTGAGAATTAATCCAATGCTCAACCTTGAGCTCTAGTGTTACCAATGATACTAAGTGTCTTTGCCCAACATGGTATTTAGTCACAACATAAGTTTAACCTTGAACTTTACCTCCCCTTAAAGTATCACTAGGATTGGTCATGTATCATCTTGATATTAAGTCTATGTAATTAGTATCCTCCCCTTAACTTCACATCCTCCCCTAAATTGCACCAACAATAACTCTTTTAATCCATAAAAGAGTTGAACACGCTTCCCTAATTCTTGGTAATTATATCAGATTCATGGGAATAAGGATGAATGCTCAAAAATCCATTTTCAGCTGAAAATAAAACACTTCACCCTTTTTGCAATTTGTGTGCTAGTCAACTACTAGACCTAGTGAGTCAAACTCATCCCAACGTAGTTAACTCATTCCAACCCAATTGACTGCCATAAGTGATGCATAACTAGTGCAATCTACGGAGTCCAAAAAACCATTTCAACCGTAATTTTAAAAATCTTTAAAAGTTCATGAGACATCATGAACACACTTGGCATATTATTATCTATCTTTGAAAAATACATTTTTATGAAAATAAATTATTTTTCAAAATTAGCACAAAGTTAAAAACTATGAAAAACTTTAATGTTTCGCTTCTAATTTTGTATTATCCAAGTACTCTAGTTCAAAACTAGTTACCTAGAGTGTTTAAAAAATATTTTGAAATTCATTTTGGATTGAAATTTTCAATTATCATATTTGGGTTATATTTAGATGACTTTTACATAAGCTTTCCCACTATTAATTATTTTTATGATTAATGTGTGTTTATACATACAAACAAATCAACCTTAAGTTGTTGTGAGAAGGCTTCAAGTGTCCTCCCTAAGCTAAGGTGATCATATAAGTCTATACTACAATCCCAATTAACACTCCTACCTAGGATTAATTGTTGCCATCATCCTTAGTCCTAATTACATGATATGAATTAATCATGACTTGATTAAAGCATACAATTCATCACATAAGGTAAGCATGAAACATGTGTCAATTTTATCATGATATAAATTAAACCAAATCAACATAAATTAAGCATGCTTAATCCTATCATATTAATTCCTATCAATGTGCCAAAACCAATTTTGGCACACTTTTGGATTCCTAGAGAATATATCAAACTCTCATCTCAGAAATCCTTTTTATGTAGTATTGACATAAACCTCTAGCTAATTTTCCATCTTAATGCATAAACAAATCCGAAGTGTCAAAACACTCAAATTGACTTTTCCACTCATCCATATTTATTTGACACACTCTAGAACCTTATAGGAGTAGGATTACGACATTCATTTCCTAGATATCCCGATTACACGAAAATTCCTCCGAGGAGTCAACTTTGCCACGGTGGAGAGAACTCCTCTCTCGAAATAGATGACATCCTATACCATTTAGCATTGTGGAATCACATTCTTTGGGATCCAATACCTATTGGAATTCCTTGGGGTTTTCAATGTACTCACAAGGGAAAGCCTTCCTTAATACCTTTCTAATAACTTTCTTAGGCTTCTTAGAAGCCTTAGACTTGGTGGTCTCATCAAGTTATTTCTATGACGACCTCCTTTGATATCTTGGTAGTAGACTTTTTTGACTTTGTTCCATAGTCAAAAGGAACCTTATGATAGGTTGACACACTATCCTTTGACTTTGGTTTGTATCCTAAACCTTTTTTTTTTGTTGGATGATCTTTGCCTTTATAGACCTAGGTCTTGCTTCTTAGATCCATTTATCATTTTAATTAACCCTTGACCTCAACTTGATTTTCCTACTTTAACTCCCTAATTCTAGATTTTTTTTTTGCTTATCATGCTTTAATTTAGAATTAATCCTAAGAGCATCACTTTTTCTATTCTTATTATATAAAGGGCAGTCCATTCTACGAAGCCCTCATCAATGTGGGGTCCCGAGGAAGGATCAGACCACATTGAATTTATTATACGCAACCTTACCTTACATTGCAAGAGGTTGATTTCGCGACTCGAACTCACGACAGCAACTTCACATTATGTCAAGGTTCCCCTTCCTGTTCTTATTATATGAAGTCCTAAAATCATAAAAATTAACTTTTGCATACTTCCTATTATTGTAATAAGGTACATCATTCAATAAAGCAAAATTGCAAGATGATCATACCTTAGGGGTACCATAGGGCCCCCTTTGTCTTGAGCTTCCTCTCCTTTGTTTCTTAGGTTGCCTTCGATTGGACCTTGGTTGTGGTAATGCCCTTTTTCGATGCAAGAAAAGCATACTGTGTGCTCCCTCCCTTTTTGTACTATAGGTGTGATTTATTTGGGCTTCTCTTTAACCTTGGGAGCCACTCGGATCTTCTCCCTCACAAGGTGGGATATTATTCTTGCAGTGTACCATTTTCCTATAGTTAAAAGCATATTATATTTGTTTTGTTAATTGAATTCAATATACCTTTAAATGTTAGATCCTTAAGACTTAGAGAGGTAGAGTTGGAGCTCTCCTATTCCATACTCTCAGATGAAGAGGTCGTTCCTCAACTTTTATCTCGGAGGTTGAGCTTCTCTCATCCTCCGACTCGTTCTAGAGCCAAAAAGGCTCTCCTCTAGGCCTTCCTTTGTTTGTGCTGATAATGAATTCTTTTGAATTTTTGACTAATTTCCGCCATAATTCATGAGCATTCTTGTAATCGCCTATTCTGCATACTTTGCACAAAACATCGTTAGGCAGGCAAAATTTTTAATTAACAAATTTATTATTCTATCATTTGCCTTAAATTGATCGATTTTCTCCTCGTTCTACTTTGCTCTCTTGAGAACATTTCCCTTTCCCTTAGAGTTTTGAACTCTTTTCTTAATGCAACGAATGTTCAATATGTTGATTTGCGTGAAAGTCTCCATTCTCAACTTCCATCGAGAAAATCCTCCTACTCTAGAATGTGGAGAAATTCAAATATCAAAGCCAAATCTGTCTCTAAAATCCATCTTAGTTTCGGTTGATTCTGCATCTTCTTCTAAGCCATGCTTTATTGATGGTTAGTCTAACTAGAGCAATCTTGCTTTAATACTAATTGTTAGATCGTGAGATGCCACTAAAGGGGGAGGGTGCAGTGAGTAGACGACATTTGTGCTTGATCTTTTTTCCTCAATGTTAGTTTGCATAGCGAAAACATACAAAACAATAGACGAACAGAATTACAAATTAATGCATAACACAAGAACACAAGAGTTTGATGTGCTCATTGGCTCCTTTTCCACGGCCTATGATACTTCAAGTGGATCATCCCTTCGAAACACCACTAGTTTTCTGCTTCTTGGCCAACAACTGAAGGTGGATAAACCTCTTACAATATCTTCTTAGAATAATGGAGATGATGCACAAAAAGATTACAACAAGAGAGCACTTAGAGAGAACAAGAGTTTTGAGCACTTTAAGCACACGAATTTGAGTCTACATGTTCTCCCTTTCCATCCCGAGCCTCCACAAGCTTCTATATAGCCACAACCTTCATATTCAAATTTGTCTATGAATTAACCTTTCAACTGATTGCTTGTGTTCGTCAACACATTAGTCATTTTGATTATCAGTTGAGTGATAAGTTCTTAGGTTTAGTTATCTTGACCATTGCCTTTTAGACTCATCAATTTAATGATTACGACTCTTTACAGGTTTTACTATTTGTTGTCAGTCGATTGCTATGAGGAATGAGTTGACTATCCACCGAATAGAAATATTTTGATTGTTTCTATTTAGTCATGAGCCAACTCCTTAGTTGACTAACTTACCAATCAACTGAAAAGTCCTCTCAGTCAACTATGCTCTCACTCTGACCACTTCTAAGGTGAGCCTTAAATCTAATCTTATTCGTTCCCAGTATACATATACACTTGAACTCTTTCTTATAGAGATTACCTTTGTGCCAAGAGGCTCCATGCTTCCGAGACTTCATCTTTTTGCTTGGCATCTTGTCTTCTTGACCTATTGAGACTTTGTTTTACCTTTATCTTAGTTCCCGACTTACTAAGACTTCATCTTGCCTAGCATCTGGTCTTTGTGGCACCTTGATACTTCATCTTATTGCACCATGTCAAACTTTACTGTATTTGCACACTTGGCGCACATGTGATATCAAAAATTATTTTTCTAACTTAACCTTTGCCAAAACATGAAAATCACATGCAAAGTTAACTAGATAACCAAATATAAAATGTTAGATTTTAATTCAATGACTTCATATTGCTTGATTTATGATTGGAAACCCAATTCTAAAGATTTTTTTTTTTTGATGGGCAGTTTAGTGTCAGTTACACCAGAGCCACCCCTCCTAGTTCAATCCAGATTTCTTTTTCACACGCACATACACTTGTGTGCACCCATGTATATATTCTTCTTCAAGTGTATTTTTCACCTTTCTTTGCACTTCTATCATATGCTTTATTCAAATTATTTTTTCTCTTTTGTTCCACCTTACACATTTCATCTACCATTACACTTTGCTTCTGCCCTGATGTTACCTTCTTTTCTCCTTCTGTTTTCCTTGCTACATTTGCGACTTGCAATTGCCTCTTTAGTGGCTTCTTCTTTACTTTCTATCATCTGTAATCTGGATAATCCTGCTTCTGGTTCCTAGGATCTGGGAAGGGATGGCAATGAGTCAAATTTTTTTAACTATCTGACCACCTGATCATCTGACATAGGTTAAATTTTAGTTTTCTTGATTGAGTTTCCATTAACGAGTTCCACATTGACTTTCGGGTAGTATATGTCCATATGAACATTTGCTGGACATAGCACAAGTTTTGTGAATTCATGAGATAATTACTAGTTCTGCACATAAATAAATAGTTCTAATTGAGGTTGATAAAGGATTTAGCTACTCAATAATCAAACTCCAGTCAAATTCTACTAGAGTTAGTGCATATCTAGATAGAACTATGACCATCAGATTAATAGGCACTAGGTATTATCTGAGCTTTGCTACAAAGAATGTTTTTTTATCTGACATTTGCTAATATTTTTTTTTTTAAAATTCAACAATGTAAAATCCATGTATAGAATTTAGTAATCTTTTATTATTTCTTTTTCTGCCTCTTGTATCTACTTGACTTGCACCAAAAAGAGAACAATGGTGCTGCTATTGCATGTTGTTTTATGTTTTCTATTTTTTATTCCACAGTTGTGTTTCGGCTATGTCAGAAAATCTTTTAAAGTTCAGTACACATGCATATCATTTTGATGATCCATTGGAATAGTTTTTCAAATATTTTATAGTTACTAATCCTTGCACAATAACTTTTAACAAAACTTTTGATGTTTTGCCAGGTTTTAGCTGTCGTTTATGCTATCATGACAACGAGATATGCAGATCTGAGCTGGCAGATGAGGGCAATTCGAGCTCTACCTATGTTTGTTTTGCCTGTTTTATCTTCTGTTATCTATTCAACACTTGTAAGCTTCACGAGAATACGTAAGTATCTCGGACTCTACACTCGAACATGACCTTCCTATTTCTTATATTTTTCTTCAATATAAAATTTTTAGAGCTTCCTTTGATAATGTTACTTGCAACACAGCTTATGTTTGTTTCTCTTACTGTTTTTGTGCTCATAGTTATAGACAAGAAATAGTTATAGACAAGATGAGGCTGTCTGTGACACTCGTGACTTGTGATGACTAAAACAGCATCAGCATGACTGTAGATTCACTTGTAATTTTGCTGCAGAAGGGAACTTTTAATACATTGTTACTGAAATTCCTCACATTCTAATTGGATATGTATAACATTCTGACAAGTTCTTGCTAGCTTTCAATTCCGTTTCTCCTCTACATTCGTATCATGTTTTTTTCAGAACATTTCACTTAAAAATATAACAAGTTACCCTGCAATTTCTGATATAAATTATGAAGCTAGTTGAACAATTTAGAAAGTAACAAGGTTGACCTAGACACAGCTCTTAATTATTCAATCCGTCATCTTCTTAGGTAACAGGCCGTGATTCTCTAAGATTTCAAGGTCCCTCTTATTTTCTGCATTTTTTTTTCTGTTTCTTTTCTAAATCAGTTTATGATTTGGTAAATGTTGCCTGATGTTGGAAGTTCTGTGGTCTAGTATTTGCTTGATATTTACTTTCAATTTTTGGATCATAACAATAAGGGATTTTTCTATTTGATGGCAATATTACCAAGTTTGTACACTAATTTGACAGAGTAAACAATTTGGAGAACAATTTTACCTAGAAAGATTTGTAAAATTTGACTTTCATCCTCCATGCCAACTTATACTTTATGGTTCTCCGTTGTTACCAAAACATGAGCAGTGCATAGTTTTATAGAAAATACAGTTGAATTAAGCAGCATACTCCAACAAATATAGAAGTTGAAGTGAGGTAAATCAAACAGAATCAATGTTAATTTGTGATGATTAATGAGAAAATGATATCTTTTCTGCCAGTTGATATGTGTGGGCTACCTACTAGTTTGCAAAACTTTACTATCAGTGCATATAGAGAGCTAAGTATTTATCCATTTTGTAATATGATGGTAAAATTTGAAACTATTGGATGTAAACTTTTTTTTTACCTTTAAAAGATGCAATATGTGATTAACTTATCAAGTGATTTCATTTTGTGATACTAGCAATTTGCATTTCCCTGAAAATAAAGCTACATTTCTCGTGTGGCTCTGTTGTGAATTGAGTCTCTCTGATGTTAAAAGCATTAGATGCCTCAAGAGTAGTTTAATTATCATGTTTCTAAGTGGATTATCTGCACTCACATGCAGTTGATCGCAAGGACCAGAAAAATCTGGAAAAACTGCGAGCAGAGAGGAAAGCGAAGCTTGATGAACTCAAGGAAAGAACAAACTATTATGCGACACAACAACTTATTCAGGTAATTGGAATGATTTTAGGTCACAGCTTATTTTGTTGACACTGATACATGATAGGAAACAACCAAGTTTGAGAATCACAGCTTAGAAAAAGCCTTCATTAATTAGATTATATCCTGAAATTTTAGGTCACCTTTGGTAGGGTGGAATGGAATAGGAATGTTTTTTCTCCATCATTTGATTCCAATGTTTAGGTTGATAATTTTAGATTGAATAAGCTTTCCAAGGAATGACTCATTCCATTCCACTCATTTTGAATTTGAGAGGAATGTTTGTTTTCCATCACCACTAAATATGACACTACTTACAATTTGAAATTTAAAATATAGATAAATGAGATAAATAGATTATAACAAAACTGAGATTGAACTGGTAGGATTAAGTGGTATGAGTCATAAGAGTGAGGCAGGTTGGACAGACAAGAAGAACTTGGCGAGCAGGATGAACCCATGTTTTGAAAACCAAACCAGAGATGGGACTGGTAAAACTATTGGGTTGATAGTTTGACACATTGACCCAGAAAATAATGTCATAAATGTAATTTATATATATTTTTATATGTATTAAATATTTCATAAATATATGAACATATTAATAATACATAATGAATTATTTTAAATATACAAAGTTTTGATACTAAATCTTAATCGAAGCTTTGTACAATAAAAGCTAAACACGCCTGCACACACACACACTATAGGAGAAAGCTAACGAGAAAACTATGGATAAAGGCTGCTAATACTATGATAGCAATTAATTAGATTAAAATAACTAGAATTCTAACAGAAGGAAGCCTAAGTGCAGAAGCCCTAGGATCAAACCATTGGTCTGGTTGACTGATTTCTGGTTTTGTAATCAGGTTTTTCCAATTTTACTGGTTATGATATAGACCAACATTTGTGTAAATCCAAGCCAGATTTGTTCTCATTTTTTTGGTTGGACTGAGATGCCCGGTCCAGTTTTTAAAACATTGGGATGGTCCAGGTGGATAGACAGATTGACTGGATTAGACCAAGTGAATCAAATAATAAATCAAGTGGGTCAAGCAGATAGGGACCCTATTACTAGATGGAGTGAGCGAGCTGGATATGTTAGACGGATTAATGAATTGAGCATGCAGAGTGAACCAGGCAAGTAGATGAAAGGGGGCAAATTAGGCAAATTGGATGAGTTAGACATGTTCATAGACTAGGAGTGAGTATGTCAAATTAGGCAAATTGGATGAGTTAGACATGTTCATAGACTAGGAGTGAGTATGTCAAATTGGCCAGATATGCCAATATAGAATGAATCATTTGAATTGCCCATTCCATGAATGCAACCAAACAAAAGAATGAACTAGATCATTGTTGTATGATTTCCGCAAGTGCACGGTTATCGTCAAGTAATAAAAATATTGAACTATAGGGATTGTTGATTAAACAATAATTGAGTTCGTTAAGCTAGTTATTTAGACGATCGAAGGTTGTTTGAAGTCACGAATGAGAGCAGAACGAGAGAGAGAGAGAGAGAGTTGAGAGAGGGTCTAGAGCAAAGGAGGATCAAGGAAAAGCAAGTGGTCGAAGGGAGATTTAGATTGGGGGGAGCGATTCTAGGACTTTAGTTTTGCTACGATGCTAGTTGATGCCTTAAGTATTGTTCACTTTCCTACCTCTATTCTTACTTGCTTGTAGGGTTTCCTATCTAAATTACTGACATGAATTGTGAGGATTATACCAGAGTGCCTACCACAAATTCAACACTATTAAGCAAAGTGGTAACTCTAGAAAGTTCGCTTAAAGGGTTAACCTGTCATAGGCCCCACAATCATACGATCTAGATTACTCACTCTACTTCCTAACATCAAATTAGTGCAAACCCAAATCTCTAGTTAGTTAATCCCTTGTAGCGAATTAGCCCCCCTTTCAAGGTGATGACTCTAAAAAGTCCGCTTAAAGGGTTACCCCTGTCACATGAGACCCTATGTTCATACAATCTAGAGGATCTCTTCTACATGATGACCAATCCTCCACATCTAATTAATTCAAGCACACATAATAAAGAAGGAATAAACATGTCATTCAATTGAGAAAATAAACAAACACTTAGTTCTTGCATCAACAATCACATTATAGCTACTCTCTACTCCTAGAATTTAGAAATCTACTCCATAGCGAGAGAAATACACTCAAGAGGCATGAAATGAGGCAATCTACTACTCAAAACCAGAATTGAGAGGAGAAGAATGCTTATCAATGCGATGACGACCTCTTCGGATGGATTCCTCACTCAAACGGTGGACGGATCATCACGACTCCTTGGATGATGGCTCTAAGGTTTCCCCAAAGGGGGAAAACCTTTTTCCTAGGAAGGGGTCCAAGATTCCCCAATAAAATGACCCTTTATTCTATTTATAACTTCCCAAATCTGGTTCAATCTGGAGTGTTGGGGTTCCGCCAAAATGGATTTTTCGACCCTTAGACTAGGTTTTCTCGAGTTTCACCCTGAATCAAACTTGTATAGCTTAAAATTATTTTTAATTTGATAGGTTGTGGGCCTCGTGGCTTGAGCTAAGCTAAAAGTTATGCCCGTTCAAAGTTTGATCTGCTGCTTGGGTCAGATTGACACGACCTTGCCAAGGCAGCCGAATTTGCTGGAAGTGGGAGTTTCTGTGGAGAATGACATGGCTAGCCAAGGGGGCACGGCCGTGGCAGCTGCTACTGTGAGAATGGCATGGCCGTGCTTGGAGGGCACGACCATGTCAACTGCTGCTTGTGATAATGGCACGGTCGTGCTAGGAGGGCACGACCGTGTCAACTGTTGCTTGTGATAATGGCACGGTTGTGCTAGGAGGGCACGACCGTGTCAATCCGAAGGCTGTTCATAGGGAATGGCACGGCCGTGCCAGGGGGAACTACCGTGCTAGCCGAAGTTAAGAGGAGATTGGCACGGCCGTGCCAAGGAGGCACGACCGTGTCGGGCGAGGCAGTCCCCTGTTGTCCTTTTTGCGTCTGAATCCGTCCGAAGGAACACGCTTATGTAATAGAATACGGCTAGAGCGTGTTCATCTCTATAGCTTCCCTTTCCCTGACTTTTTGCTTTATTTTTACTCCGCAATCACGTCCTTTCAATCAAAAGAACAAAGAGCAGTTCTTCGAACTAAAAGTAAAAAAAACAATAAAGAGAAGATGTATGTATGCAAAATATGCTCATACAAGAACACAAAACATATGCAAAATAGAACTAAAAAGCATGCATAAATAACACTCATTACACCTCCAGACTTAAACTTTTGCTTGTCCTCAAGCAAATAAACAAACATGCAAGATAATAAAAAATCCATCTCCCTAACAATATTTCGAAAATAGTAAAAGCAAATTACTTAGGACCATCGAGTTTTATAAGAATCACAATATTCAAGAGTCCAATTCCTACACAAGTCAACAAGCATGATGATTTCAATCAACTTGAACAAGGTAAGTATTTATGCTCTCGCTCTCATAAGCGTATATAAAGATGGAGCTTACACTCAATGATACTCACAACAATGCACTACCATATGCTTGCTTATTTTTTTATTTCTCCATTATTGTAAACATAGTCATATAAAAATTCGAAGGACTTATTTAGGTATGTGAGAAGCTAATAGGAAATCAAGAAAAACAAGAAGGATAGGTGAAACAAAAACATCAAGGAGAACATGAGAGCATTGAAATAATCAACATGTTGAATACTATCAAATAATATGTCCAAAAACTCACTCAAACATCCAACACTCAATTCTATCTCTCAATAGCAACACCAAATGTTCCTTTTTGTTCATTATTCACAACACCACAATTGTTTGAGAGTTTTTTTTTCTAGCAAGCATTCTTTCCATTCAACAAGCATTTCTTTCCACACATAATTGTCCTCCCCCCACACTTAAAACTTGTCTGTCTCGGACAATGAAATACATCATGATATCAAACAAAACTCACAATAATGGGAGGCCGCAAATAAACCAAAGAAGTTGTGACAAAGATAATACAACTCATCATGCAATCACCCAATACTCTCATCACATGATCAGGAAAGGAATAAACTAGTAAAGATATGACAATATAATGAAAAATGAGAAGATATGAAATGAAAAATATGATGAAGCAGGAAAGAATCAGGTGAAATGCTCACCGGCAACAATAGCAGAGTAAGGGGAGTAACCAAAAGATAAACAAGAAAGATTGCCTTCATCACATTCATGCAAGCTATGTTACTGTAATTTCGAAAAAAAGCAAAGCAAGTTCTAGAGTGTCAAATATCATGAGTATACTCACACATCCAAGAGGATAAAAATAAGCATGGCTAAAATCCTCACTAGGTAAATAGAAATATCAAACTTAATCTATCAAATAGAGTCCATCACCATACTAACCGACAACATGCATACTAACTGACAACATGTAGTTAAAATATTCAATTATGTCATAGAATCTCAAAACTCACGATCAAATTTAACAAGCTTTTACTATTCTCAAAGCATTACGAAGGAACACCTAGGGGATCTAAACAAAACCACACAAAATGTAAACATGATCAAGAAAAATGTATGAATGGAAAACAAAACAAACAAGGAAAACACAACAACACAAACACAGATAAATAAAAGTAAGAAAAAGAAAAGGAACAGATTCCCCCGAGTTCTTAGCGGCTGAAGGCAATTCAGAAGTAATATCCACGCAGGAATATCACCAATTTGAGAATAGATCCTCCCTGGTGGTCGCAAGCGATTCAACGTTAATTTCCACACCGAAGGTGGGATGGTCCGAGGTGAGGTGAACGCTTTCTTCGTATGGTGTCGGGTCGCTCCCTCCAATATTATTGCCTCCTCGTGTGGTCTCTCGGGCAGTCGACGATGACTCAAGTATCCACCCTGGAGGTGGAATGACCGTCAATGTAGCGCGTACCGCTCCGTCCACCTTTTCCTCTTCACAAAATATGTTGAGCTGTTGGAGGCGGTTGAGCATCCACTCCGGGAGCTCGATTATTACAGTGGATATTGAGGCCTTGTTAAATAGAAATGGAGGCTTCGACAACAGTGGGAGTGTCCAACCTTGGGGTTTTTAGCTATCTATCACTTCCCACTCTGAGGGTTGCACAATAATATCATCGTCCATATCTGACATGGTAGCAACTTCACCAAAAGTTCCACATGCAATATCATCTACAAAATTATCGACATCAATCTCTGCCCCATCTATAATCTCATTAGCAATCAAACATGCATTATCAAAAATATCATCAGGAGCAACAAGAACATCAGCAAGGGTGGTTGAAAATGAATCAATAGTCCTATCAATATCTAGAGTATCATCAATTATATTATCGTCATGCAAGACAGCAGAGGAGGGTCCTATAGAGCTGCAGAATCAGAGGCAAAATCATCATCAACTTTACAATCCATCTCCTTTAGCACATGATCTAATTGTATGTGCAAATTTAGACTTAATGCATCAATTTGCTGTTGGGACCGGAGAAACCAGATCGCTCGTTGCGTCATGAGCTCTTCTAATTTTTGTAATGTGGTCTTCATCTGACTAAGGGTAGGAGTTTTTAAGTCTTGGAATTCTCCCCAGTAAGTCGGCTCAATGTGTTGAAATTGATGTGGTCCATTTAGCGTTGAATCATCTTGAAATTTTGACGGACTCTGATATGCTTGAAAAGATTGCTCAACACATCGCACACTTCTATAATCAAAATATTGTTGATTCATCCAATCTTGATTATAGTGCTGAGGTGGGTCATGAATATGCTACTGTGGTTGGAAATAGTCATGCTGCTCAGGAATTTGTTGGAGTTGAAAGTTTTGAGTCCCCAGTCTTAGCTATAAGTACTAAAAACAAGATCATACATGTCTTGATCTTGAGGTTGGAATAAACACTGAAGTTCCGTAGGAAAGCTAACAGCTTTTCGGAAGACGTGACATATGGCAGCCGGATGGGATGGGCTACTACAAACACTGCAGATGTACTCTGTTTGTTCAGTACCCGAATTATAAGTTTCATTGAAGCCTCCAAATTGCTGAGAATATGAATCCATGGTTGTACATAAATAAATTTCCTGGTCTCACTTGAAACAATAGCAACAAAATCACCAGACATATCACCAGACATAGGGAATAATCATGACATAACATATGGATATAGAAGATATAAAATAATCAAGACACCCAATAAATTTTGGATTGAATTTTCTCCTGAAAAAGAAAGAAGTGTTGTGAAAAGAAAAACAATGCAAAATTGAAAAGCAGAAAAGAAATCTAGATTAACTAAATCACTTATCAACTAATATCAAGCGAACAATCCCCGACAATGACGCCATCCGCAAGTGCACGGTTGTCGTCATGTAATAAAAATATCGATCCAGGAATTGTTGATTAAGCATTTCGTTAAGCTAGTTATCTAGAGATCGAAGGTTGTTTGAAGTCACGAACGAGAGTTTAACGGAATGAGAGAGAGAGTTGAGAGGGTTGAGAGAAAGGGTTGAGAGAGGGCTTTGAGTAAAGGAGGTCAAGGGAAAACAAGTGGTCGAAGGGAGATTTAGATTGAGGGGAGCGATTCTAGGACTTCGGTTTCGCTACGATGCTAATTGACGCCCTAAGTATTGTTCATTTTCCTACCTCTATGCTTGCATGTAGGGTTTCCTATCTAAATTACCGAATCGTGAGGATTATACTGGAGTGCCTACCACAAATTCAATGCTATTAAGCAAAGTGGTAACGCTAAAAAGTTCACTTAAAGGGTTACCCTTGTCACATAAGGCCCCACGGTCATACGATCTAGATTACTCACTCTACTTCCTAATATCAAATTAGTGTAAATCCATTAACATCTAGTTAGTTAATCTCTTGCAGCGAATTAGCCCCCTTTCAAGGTGATATTCTAAAAAGTCCACTTAAAGTGTTACCTCCTGTCACATGAGGCTTCACAGTCATACAATCCAGAGCATTTTCTCTACATGGTGATCAGTCCTCCACATCCAATTATATTTAAGCACACACAATTGAGAAGGAACAAGCAGTAAATATGTCATTCAATAGAGAAAGTAAACAAACACTTAGTTCTACTCCTAGAATCTAGAGATCTACTCCGTAGTGAGAGAAATACACACAAGAGACATGAAATGAGGCAATCTACTACTCAAAACCAGAATTGAGAGGAGAAGAATGCTTATCAATGCGATGACGACCTCTTCGGATGGATTCTTCTCTCCAACAGTGGATGGATCGTTGCGGCTCCTTAGATGGTGGCTCTATGGTTTCCCCAAAGTGGGAAAACCCTTTTCCTAGGAAGGGGGCTGAGCCCTTGGCCCAAGATCCCCCAACAAAATGACCCTTCATTCTATTTATAGCTTCTCAAATTTGGTTCAATCTGTTGGAGTGTCGAGGTTCCGCCAAAGCAGATTTTTTCGACCCTTAGACTAGGTTTTCTCGAGTTTCATCCTAAATTAAACTTGTATAGCTTGAAATTATCTTCAATTTGATAGGTCGTGGGCCTGTGGCTCGAACCGAGCTAAAAGGTATGCTCGTTCGAAATTTGGTCTGCTGCTTGGGTTAGATTGACATGGCCGTGCTAGAATTTGCTAGAAACAGGAGTTTCTGTGGAGAATGACACGGCCATGCCAAGGGAGCCGTGCACAACCGTGGCAGCTCCTACTATGAGAATGACACGACCATGCCAGGAGGGCACGATCGTGTCAATCCGAAAGCTGTTCTGTAGGGAATGACATGGCTGTGCCGAGGGAACAGCCATGCTAGGCGAAGTTGAGAGGAGATTGGCATTGAGGCACGACTGTGTCAGCCGAGGCAGTCTCCTATTGTCCTTTTTGCATCTGAATCCGTTCGAAGGAACACGCCCGTGTCATAGGACACGACTAGAGCGTGTTCCTCTCTATAGCTTTCCTTTCCCCGACTTTTTGCTTTATTTTTGCTCCGCAATCATGTCCTGTCAATCAAAAGAACAAGTCTCCGAATTAAAATTAGAAAAAACGATAAAAAAATGTATGTATGCAAAATATTCTCACGCAATGACACAAAACATATATAAAACAGTACTAAAAATCATTCCACTTATTATCTCATTCTATTTTCTTTCTTCATTTCCAATCCCTTCCTTTCCGTTCTATCCTACCATACATAGCCTTATGGAATATCCATCATATGTAAAATGTGGCATGTTAATTGTAAAATCTACCATATGAAATATGGAGAAATGTTATCCCTATCTTCCTTTTCTGTGTTCTTTTAGTGCTTTGTACTGAAAATTAGCTGACTTTCAGAAATATGATCTTGATCCTGCTGCAAAGGCTGCAGCAGCAACAGTTCTAGCATCTAAGTTGGGGGCTGACACTGGTCTGAAAGTTTCTATTGGAGACAAACTGAATACAAATCCTCTTGTAGAAAACAATGATACAGAGCCTGTACAAACCTCAGGGCTCAGGAATCGGAAACAACCACATGCAAGAAGCAATACAACTGGAAGTACCTCTACTACATGGGCAAGTGAATCTGATGAGGTTGGGACTGAACATGAAATAGCAACACAGACTCGGAAGGTTGTTGAACACTACAAAGGCTCTGGCTCCAATGATGGTGGTTGGGCTGCTCGATTAGCTGCATTACTAGTGGGTGAGGATCCTTCACAAAGTTATGCACTAATATGTGGCAACTGCCATATGCATAATGGTAAGGAGAATGGATATTCATGTGCTTCAGCTATATGTTATAACCGCTTATTTTGAAAGCTATTGGTTCTAGCAAAGCTGGACGAGTTTGGTGTTGCTATATATTTATTTTATCTCTGCAGGACTTGCTCGGAAAGAGGATTTCTCTCACATAACATACTACTGCCCTCATTGCCATGCCTTGAATACATCCGGACAATCAGCGGAGTTGACCAGGGGCATTCCATCCTCTACAGTTGATGAGAACTCTGGTGAAAATGCTGCAAAGAATGATTTTACAAGCAGCATAAAAAAAGTTCCTGATGAGCCATTAGGTGATCACCAGAATGAGGACAAAGCAACTACCTCCCCTAAAGCTAGTTCATAAGTATGGTTTATAAACACTCGTGGCTGCACTCTTTTCCTTTGTAGTTGATGATGTGTTTCAAAAACTGCCTCTTACAATGTACCATACAACCAAAAGTGTATATTTTACTGAAAGTGTCATTTCGACGTTAGGGGTAATCATTTTGAGGTATCCGTAGAGATGTCAGTTCGAGTTTCCCCCAGTTAGATCAGATTTTTTTCCCACGGCAGTTTATTAGTTAAGTTCATGTGCTCTCTGAGTCGAACAAGTTTCATTCTGTTTGAGAGGTAATTATGATTTCAAACTAAATCTCCTACATACTTTTGAAAATTTTAAATACAATATTGTACCAAATCTCCTGCTTTAATATCATTTATAGATGCAACAAATATAAGAGACAGAATTAAAAAAAAAGAATTTACAACTTTTAATAAAAAGAATTATTAGCTTCAAATGTTTTACTGTTTCCCATGTATTGCTGCATTATCTTATTTATAATGAAAGATAAAATCTCATCCATTATGTTAATTTTTTTTAGCACTTATAACTATATGAAATGGTATATTTTGTTCTTCGTGTTTATTGAAATTATAATAATGCGAATAGGAGTGTAAACAAAAAAATTCCCTCTCAAATTCCAACGAAAAACACGGATTTCTTCTATTCTGCCAATATTTTTTGTTGTTGTTTATTCATCTGTCTCATATTTTGCCTAAGATTATTAAAGCAATAAAAAAAAATAGAAGCATTAAGAGTTGATATATGTTGAATGGAAGTATTCATGCATACTAACCACTCCAAAACTAGTATAACAATTTAAAAACTCTTGATACACTCAATGAATGAGATTCTAATTGCTTTTATAAATTGATAACATTAACTTTAATAGATTTTCCTAAAAATATTAAATATTTTTTTAAAGTTTTCTAATAAAATTTCTAATTGACCTTTTTAAAAATTTATCCTAATAAAATTCAAATTATCCATACTTTATCTAAAAAAATTCTAATTGATCTTTTTTAAAATTTATCCTAATAAAACTCTAGTTATCTCCCAAAAAAAGAAGATCGAGAAGTCATGATTCTTGAATACTCTTTTTACTGCCTAGTCTCTCTTATTGTATATTTGTTTTTTATGTTAGATTGCCTTTTGAAATCTTCAGACTTTGCACCATTAAGTCCTTATGAATATGTCTAAAATTTGGTGTTCGATCTCTATTCTTTGCTTGAGAATGTCTCTTCATGTGTAATATTCTTTTACTTTCTTCCTCAATTGGCGTAATATTTGCATACTTAGCTTTCTTTGTCTTTCTGATCTTCTATCTATTTGGTTGGTCTGTATGGTTTGATTTTAAAATTTGATTTTTAGGTCTTGGTTTTTAGATTTTTGTATTTTATTTTTTGGTTTCTATTTGGGTCATGGATTTTTAGGTTTTGGGTTTTGATTTTTGGTTCTTGGTTTTTTAGCTTTTGGGTTATGAGTTTTGGATTTTGGATTCTCATTTCTAGTTTAGATTCTATTCTTGCTAGTGCTTCCATTCTGGATTATGATTCTATTTTAGGTTCTAATTCTATTATGGGTTGTGGTTCTGTTTTCAATTGTGATTTTATTTTGGGGTTCTTGTTCTATTCTGGATACTTTTGGGTTCTAGTTCTATTTTGGATTTTAGTTCTGTTCTAAGTTCTAATTTTATTATGGATTCTAGTTTTATTCTGATTCTAGTTTTGTTCTAGGTTCTAATTTTTTTTCTGGGTTTTGATTCTACTTTTTCAGTGATTTCTTCAGTTACTTAATCTTGTCTAAGTCTCTCTGCTAATTTTTTTTCAATTTGAGGAGACCACCATGATAAAGCTTCATCAAATATCATTGATGTAGCTAGGGTAAGCCCGTCCAAGGGGAGGGGGTGGTGACTCTTTGCTTAGCTCAAAGCCTCTTCTAACCACAACCTTTGATGAACACCTGAAGCAGCCGCCTCATACTTAATTGGACTTCATTCGAGTTCGCTCCTCAATTCGATTTGAACGAGGGACATATGATGGTACATACGTTATTTCCCGAGTGGCCGGTCTCACTTCTTGATCAACCAGACTCAATTCCTGAACACCCAGCATCCCTGAGCACCCCAACACCCTCGAGCACCCCGACATCCCCGAGCACTCGGTTTCCCTAAGCATTCGGTTTCCTTGAGTATTTGACATCTCCAATCACTTGAAGTTGTCGAGCACTCGGTTTCCCCGAGCACTAAAGCTTCGTCTTCAGATTGGCATTCTCTAACACTCTCAATATGTCAGTATTTTTCTCCAAGCTCTTAATGTGCATTCGGTGATAACCCCTTCAGGCTCGGGAAAGATTAGACAATCTGATATTCGACCTTAACGTCCCTCCGACGATTCAACGCGCATGCATTTTCCATGTGGAGATTCTCCTCAACGACTGTCCCCTAACAACCTCTCAAGGCTAACGACTATCCCCTAACAACCTCTCAAGGCTAATGGTTATCTCCTAACAACCTTCCACGGGCTAATGATTGTTCCCTAACAGCTCATCAGAGCTAACAGTCGTCCCTTAACAACCTTGTAGGGGAACAACTGACAGACACCTAGCCTCATATGTGGAGATTCTTTTCCGCTAACTATATAACAACCGATAGAGCTAGGTTGAGGTATGATTTTCTTCTCACGCGGAGGCAACTCTTCTCCACAAAACTCTATTTCTTTCTCTTGCATCTTCGCGAGTCTCTCACTTTCTCATCTTGAGGATGACATGAGCGTCGGAGTGGCTGTGCCGGTAATGCCAACCAACCCTAATGTGCTTTACCTCTCAAGCCATCGGATCTTTAACTTTTGGGAGGTGATCGTAGCTTTGGGAGAGGAGGAGCCCGAGCAAGCTAAAAGGACACCATCAAATTGGCGCCATTTGAGGTTGGACACTTTTGGAAAATAAAGAGCTAATGGGACGCTCATCCTCCGAAGAAGGGTTCGTCCAGGAGTGGGTCAAACTTGCAATTGAGGAGATGGACTCAGTAGATTTCAAAGCTGAACCGAGTGATGCAAGCTCAACTTCTTATCGCTTGGTAAACGGAGTAGGCGGTGAGGCCATGTCTCCGTCATTTACGTGGATGATGATGAGAGGCTGACCAGGCACATAGATCATAGTAGCTTATGGGGGGTTTGGTAGTAGAAGAAGGCAAAGCTAGAGGGGTACTTGTTGATGGGTGGTATTGTTTGGTGTGAAGGTGAGACATGGGAACAGATGCCTCAAAAAGGTCAACTTGCGGATTGGAGGAGGTGCCTGCTAGAAATACGTGCTTGCTAGCCCGATTAGACTGCACCAGCTCGTTGGAACTTTTTCTTTTCTTCTGACTGATGATTTCACCCACCGCCGAATGCATGAGTGATGTGCATAGATTATATATATTTTTATACATTGTTTGTTGCACATCTACTTGTATTTCATTGACTATGATCTACATTATTGCACCCTATCTCATTATATTGTTATGCTTTTACTCCTTTAGTTTGGAGATCTACTCTCTTTGTATTTTGATTGAAAGAATACCATTTGGAGCTAAAATGGAGATAAGTGGACTTGGGAGCAACCTTGGGGAGGAAAACTAGCTAACAGGGTCGTGCCTCTTCAAGGCACGACCATGCTATTCCAAGTCAGCAAGGCCGTGCCTCACAAGCACGATCGTGCTTCAGGAGCATGTGCCTACATCACCTCCCATGTGCAGGCCGTGCTAAAAGGCACGACCGTGGCTCTCATCAAAGCACTCTAGCAGAATTTCAGAGACCTCCACAATCAGGCCATGCCAAAAGGCACGGTCGTGCCTCCTCAAGAGTCTTCACCAACATTTACAGAATCATCCATGGGCGGGTTGTGCCTCATTCAAGCCATGTCAAGTGAAGAACTAGAGGCTCCCACGTCTTGGTCGTGTCAAAAGGCACGACCGTGTCTTCTTGTAGCTTGTTTGCCACATCCAGGACGTACCAATTGGCATGGTCGTGTCTTTTTCCTCGAGACTCCCATGGCTAGGCCGTGCCTTTTTCTGGAACTTCCCATGGCGAGATCGTTCCTCCCAGGCACGATCGTGGGGAGATAAGACATGGATGTGGGACCTATAAAAAGGGGTCTAGATCCCTTTTTCAAGGGGAGGAAAGGTTTCCCCTTTAAGGGAATCTATGAGGTCCATTTCCTAGTCGATTTCAACGATCCGTTTACTTCTGGAGCAAGGATTTTATTCGAAGACGATGACAATGCCTTGATAAGCATTCCTTCTTCTCCACTCTTGTTTTGGATTGTAAGAATGTCAGATTTCTTGTCTTCGGTTTGTTCTCCCTTTGCTATGGAGTAGATCTCTTAGATTCTAGGATTTAGAAAGTAATTATGATGTGATATTGATTTATACACTATGGATTTTCCAATTTCCTTATTCTATGAAGTGTTTATGAATTGTTCCATGTTTGTGATACTTTGGTTATGTTTGATTTATTGTGTGTGTGAAATGTATGCATGTGGATATGAAAAATTGTCATCATGTAGAGGAGATTGCTCTTGATTGTATGCCCTGGAAGCCCTTAGTGATAGAGGATAGTTCTTTAACCGGACTTTCTAAAGTCATCACCTTGAATTCGGGCCAATTCTCCATAAGGGATTAGCTAACTATAATTCAATGGGTTTTCACCATTCCAATGTTAGGAAGTGACTTATGTAATCTAGACTGTATGACTAGAGAGCCCTTAGTGATAGATGGTAGTTC
>JBBUKS010514872.1:0-13119 GCA_038050645.1 Hedychium gardnerianum | reverse complement strand
AAACTTAATAAAGGGAAAACCCGTAAAATCCTCCTGATTTTTTTAAAAAGCCCGAGATATATTAATTCATTAATAAAATACATAAAATAAATAAACTTAATATTTTTAAATAAATTAGGAATACACTTTTTTATTATAACGACAATAATTAAGTCTTATCACACACCAACAATAATTAAGTTTTATCTATATGGGGTCGACGACCAAGCTATGTTGGGGCGGCAACGACAACAACTTTTTTTATTAATATAAATAAAATTTAATTATAATTTTTTTATCAAATTTTATAATCTAAAGTTATTTATAATATATTAACATTAAAAAAAATTATGAATTAAATAAATGTTTAACTAATTTATAAAGATAATCGAACTGGATAAAAATAAATAAATTAAACATCGGCTCGAATTTAATAATTTTTTTAATAAATAAGTTCGAAAAATAAATAAATAAATTTGATACTAAATAATAATGATGATTTTGCTCATTATTATTATTTGTGCATGCGCAAACCCTAAGCACAAAGCTACTCCCGGCCGTTTGTATCTCCGCCGTCGAAGTCGATGTTTTGCTCCGGCGCCGTCGCCGTCGCCGTCGCCTCGAGCCTACTTCACTCGTGTATTGCTCTCTGAGGAATCGCGCCACACCTCCTCTCTTCCTCTCCGATTTCTGCGTCGATGATGGAGATGGCTGAAGAAGCGGAGGGAAGCGCTTCCAGGGAAGAACCACAGGAGACGCGCGAAGAGATGCTCTCAAGGCACCGGTAGTGGCACTCAAAGCTCAGTTTTTTTGTTTTTTTTTTCATTTTTCTCTTCAAAATGAGTTTTTTATTCGCTGTTTGTTTAACTTTTTCCTCCATTTTGTTGTCCTCTGATTTCCTGCGTCGCGAGATCAGATATAGAATATTGTGGGAAGACGATCTTCCTTTATACTGATTGCCACTTGGTTGAGATTGGCTATTGATTGGACGAAACCTCCAAATCTATATTTTATCCTTTTATGAAGGCTTGTGTGTTGTTTGCTGTAAAATATTATTTATTCAATCAAATCCAACGAAGTTCCTCGCCAATCCAAAAGGTCTAGGACTAGGATTGATCTCTACTTTCTCAATCTTGTACGGACTGGAGATTGATCTCAGTCCATTACATTCTCTGTCTTGGCGATTGAACAGTGGCCCTTGATGCTACCATGCGATTCACTTAGAAATAGTTGCAACCATCCATTTCCAAATTTTAAAATCAATTTCCGAGGACAAAATTTGCATCGCCAACTTCTTGGATTTTATGTAGGAGGCATTTAATTGTCACTTGGTCATTTTTTGGAAGATTAGTGGAACTCAAACGTCTGCTAATAGGCATATTGTTATGTAGTTACAATTATATTAGATGCTATATTATCTTGGAAAGAATGCATGATGGGGTGTGCAACTAAACATACATCCTTACATCTGTTTATTTGGAACGGAAAAAACTGGAAGGAACTGGATGTAAGTCAATAAATAGATACAAACTATAGTCCATCTAACTTGAGGGCAGACGATTAACCTCCCTTTCTATATAAGGATCATTATCATTATCATTATCAACTCGTGTTTGTTCCAACCATTTGAGGACTAAGTTCTATGCAAGGATATATCAAAACTCATTCCATATCATAGTTTACATAGGATCTGAGTGGAAAAAGAAACTAATTTAGTTTCTTCCATAACTAAAGGCGAATTGCGAATACCTTGACATGGAAAAAGATGTATAAGCATCTCATAACTTGTTATTTGTTGAACATGAATATGATTTAAGAGTTAGGATCTAAACTAGTTCTTTTGAGTGGTTACAAACTGGGAAACTTGTAGATCTAGAAAGGAAAATCTAGATGATATGATAAAATATGCCGTGACTTTACAATATCACGATCAGTTCAGGGTGATTGGATGCCAGACAATATTTGCAGTTTCCATGGATTATTTTTATTGTGTTTGTTAAACTTGATGATACTCACACCATTCCTGGAGTTGCTTGTGCAAATTCGAATCCATGATTGTTTCTTGAGTTCTGTTGTTTCTCTGAACTTGTTAGTGCATCTTCTTCAGTTTGCTGTCTTTTTGTTACATTTGTAAACTGTATCTGTTTCTATGGCGATGCATGTCTTTCCCACAGAAACTGACTAGGGAAATTTAGTAATCCAATGGTTGATTTTGTTCAATTCTTTTCCTCAGTTCCATTTTTTCCATTTCTGCAATCATATCGACATCTGTATTTACAGACAAGAGATTGCCAAGCTCCATAACAAGGAAATGAATCTTAAAAAGGCTGCTGCTAAAGGAAGTAAAGCCGAACAGAAAGCTAAAAAGAAGCAAGTAAGAAGAGATATCTCAACTTAAAATTCAATTAAAAGCTAAACATGTGCGCGAACTTGCATTGCTGGGCTATACGACAAGTGAAAGCATTGAGAAAGCTAATGTAGATAATTTGGTCAAGGCCATTGCTAGCTTTAATGTTGTTCCCCATGTCGACCCAGCAAAACCCAACAAAGGAACAAGGAGAAGAGAAAAAAGAGCACAAGAAGAAGCCGCAAGAGAGCAGAGGATACAGGAAGAGCAGAGCAACATGATTAGCGATCGCATGATTGAAAACGAGAAGCTGGAGAGGAAGTTGGAGCCACTAGGTCTGACAATCAATGAGATAAAACCAGACGACCATTGTCTCTATAGAGCTGTCGAAAACCAGCTCTCGCTTTACTCTAATGGTATATCACCCTACATTTTCCAGGAGCTTCGCAAAAGACTGCTAAGTACATGAGAAATCACATGCCAGATTTTCTACCGTTTTTCCTATCAGAGAGTAAGATCGAGGTAGAATCAGACAGCTCACTCTTGGAAAGATTCGACAAGTACTGTGTAGAAGTAGAGTCAACAGCAGCTTGGGGAGGACAACTTGAGCTCGGTGCTCTTGTACATTGCCTCAAGAAACATATCGTCATATACTCAGGTTCTTTTCCAGATGTGGAAATGGGGAAAGAATACAAGTATGAGATCGTTAGTGAAGTAGGCAACCCCAGCATAATGTTATCATATCATCGACACGCTTATGGCCTCGGCGAGCATTACAATTCGGTAGTACCCAACGCAATAATGTAATTTTGGCTCCCCCCTTGTGCAATGTACCTATAATTAGCAATCTGTCCCTGATGTACAAAAGACCTATAAAACCAGAGGATCACTTGCCTCTCTTTTTTGGTTGTTAAACTTGAGAGTGTGATCTTTTGTGAGAGTTGTTTCCTTTAAATGACATGGTAATTTCGAAGAAACAGGGCCATATTATATAATCTAAGAATTATGTGGTTATTTTTGCCAAATGTGTTTTTATCTATGTTCAGTTTAAATGCATGAAATTCTAAGATATGTTTATATAAGCACTATATATATTGTATTTTTATTAAACTCATTTATATTTTATCGTAATATGATTTTTTTTATGGTCCTATAAACTCAAATAAGTAAAATTGAGAGCATAATACTATTCTCTCGAACAAAACAGACAAAATAAATAAATACAATTAAAGTTGTACCACTTATGTATTTTTTTTACATTTTGGATATTAAAAAAAAAATTAATCAGATTGAATAATGTCACGTTTTTTACTAAAGATTTTTTTTTTTTTTTTTGTAGTATGTCGTTAAGATTTAAATTTTAAATTTCTTAATTATCTATTAGAAAGTTTAATCATTGCCCCGAGTCTTACATTTTGAATATTAGATTATAATTTAAAGAGATAATTAAGATTTAGGGAAAAATTATTATCATGTGATTTTATAAAATTCGAGTAAATAATTTCTTACTGTACAAGTTACTATACAAGATTATCCGATCTTTCTCAGGAATTCTATAATGACTGTCCTTAGATAAAGGATAGGTGTGTGTAATTTAGACAATTCTTAAGTTTGAGGTGTTATCTTAAAAAAAAACAAGGGGTGCAAAAGAATAGAATTTAGTTGAGTAGAATGAAAATATCCATATTTGAATTTGAGTTTGAATTGAAAAATATATGTGGAATTCAATTTCAAGTTTGAAAATATAAATAATTTTCCCTTTATGAAATGAAATTCGGGGGGAAATTACGATGCACATTGTATAGCTACTATAACATATAATAACTACTGTATGATATTTATTACATATTGTAGTAGCTATTGTGTAAGTAAGACTTATATGTTATAGCATTTATCGTGATCCTAAATCCTGATAAAAAATTCGCAAGGTCAAAGAAACAAGGTATCAATCGATTAAATATTATACAGAAAGAAAAATAGGTATCGGAGAAAGAGTTTATGATTGAGAATGAAGAGGTGGGAGCGACGACATAAGTTTTGTTTGCGGCGGTAGTTTGGGAAGCTTCCGACCCGTTCGAAAAGAAGCTCGTGGCAGCTTTGCTTTGCTTTGCTTACTGCGGACGAGAAGAAGGGACGTTGCCGGTAAGAGCGAGAGTGATGGAAGACGACGATGAAGGAAGGAGCGAGAGCGTCTGAGCGGAGCGACTGAGAGAGAGAATTAGATTTGGAAAAGTATTTTGAAGATTTTGAGCGAAGGATGGACTGAGAGAGATTAAAAAAATTTAGTTAATGATGTCACATCAACATGTCATTCACAATCACGCACGAACAATTAGGTAGAATATCATTTCAATATATATATATATATAATTTATTTATTACATAGGTCGTTTATATATATAAAAAAAAAATCTTAAACTGATTCTTAAGGACATTTCCAAATGAGTATCAATTCCCCGCTAATTTTACTGGTTCTCGAAAACTAACAATAAAAGGGTGGACGACACAGTCAACTTTTGGAGAAGGCAGAAAAAGAAGAATGCAACAGCAAATCGTCGTGATTCTGGGTTCGGCGGAGTCCGGTCCCTTTGAGCCTTTGATCGATCAATTGATGTCCGCGGCGAATGAACAAGGCTTTCACGCTGAGTCAATCTTCAATATTTTCTGCGACCTCCACCCAGACTCCCTCGCCCTGAAGCTCGCTGCCGTCCTCCACGCCTCCCCCGCCGTTGACTTACGCGTCATGTCCGTCGTCCTTCTCCGCAACCTCCTCACCCACCACGACTCTAAAGCTCCGTTCTAGCTTCGCCTCTCTCCCGCCTCCCAGACCTTGCTCAAGTCCCTCCTCCTCGCCGTCCTCCACCGGGAGCCCGACCGCTCCACTGCCAAGAAGGTCGCCGACACCATTTCTTCCCTCGCAATCTCCCTCCTCCCTGACTCCACTTGGCCTAATCTTCTCCCGTTCCTTTTTCACGCTGTCGCTGCCTCCGACGTCCCTCCTCGCCTACAAGAGTCTGCCCCCCTCATCTTTGCCTAGATCGCTTATGTCCTCGCTGACGACGCCTCCAACGTCGGCTCTCACCTCCTCGCCACCCTTCACCCTCTCTTCCTCGCTGCCCTTGATAGAAAAGTAATTGGACAGAAAGAAAAAAAAATAAAACTAATAAATTTCTTGATTAATAGTTTGTCTATGAGGTACATAATTTATAAAGATATTAAAGTATTTAATCAATTGACAGATTAATAAAGAAACTATCAATTGATATGAGAAAAGTCTAATTTAATAATTAATGTATCATAATATTAATTTGATTTGATCCGGTCTTATTGAATAATTCTCTTTTACCTCCCCCCACTCAACGGGAGATCCTTGGCGTTGAGTTTGTTTGCTAGTCTGTTGAAATGTTATCTGGATGATAGCTTGATGAAGATATCAGCAATTTGATCTTCTGTAGTAAGAGAAGAACATGTAAATTGTTCCTTTGAGATAACGAAGTATTCTTTTTACACATTTCCAATTTTTTCGATAGGAGCATGCATGAACTGGCAAGCACGATTGACTGCAAATATAGTATCAGGTGGCGTGATAGTGACATATTGTAAGGCCCCAACAATGCTTCGATATATTTTGGGATCAAACATAACAGGAGAGGAATACGGTACAGAGAAATTATTTAGAGCAATTGGTGTAGAGACCGGACGTGCTCCATCCATTTAGCCCTTTGAAGAAGTCTAGTAATATATTTGCTCTAAGAGAGGGAGACATCCTTCATCATGTGGGATACCAAGAAAGAAACGAGCATTACCCAAATCTCGAATAGGAAATTCTTGATTGAGAAGACTTAATAGAGTTGTGACGCCCTTGTGGTCATTGTCAGTTATTAAAATATCATCCACGTAAATAAAAAAAATATCATAGATCTATCATTATATTTGTAGAATAGAGAAGAGTTAATCTTTTATCCAGAAAATCTTTGAGTTTGTAACCAGTTAGATAATCTATGAAACCATCCACGAGGAGTTTGATGAAGATCATATAAGGATTTCTTGAGTTGACAAACATGAGATGGAAATTATGGATGAATAAACCTAGGTGGTTGCTCCATAAATACAATTTTCTTAAGATGACCATGAAGAAATACATTAGAAACGTTTAATTGTCGTATAAGTCAATTAGAACTAACAGCTATTGATAACAATAATCTGACATATGTAATTTTGATAACTGGGCTAAAGGTGTCATTGAAGTCAATACCTGGTTGTTGACTAAATCCTTTGGCTACAAGTCGAACTTTGTACCGTTTAAGAGAACATCAGCTCGATGTTTAAGACGGAAGACCCATTTAGAGCCCACAACATTCATAGAGGGAGTGCGCGGAACTAGACTCCAAGTTTCATTACACAGAAGAGCATCAAATTATGTAGTCATTGCACTATACCAATTTGGATCCTTGTTTACTTATGAAAAACAAGTTGGTTCACCAGATTTTGAAAAGATCACTAAAACTCGTGGAAAAGGATATTGGGTTGTCATTGGTGGACATCGTGCATAGATGCCACTTAAGGGAGTCATGCGATGAGGAGGAGCATTATCCGAGTCACTTCTTGATGGCAATGATGAAGTAGGTTGACCTGGTGATTCTGATGATGGTCTTGTATTATCTGAGGATCCAAAACTAGAAATAATATTATCTTTGACAGGTGAGGCTTCCGAGATTGGACACGGAATGAGTTCCAGAATATTATCTTTTCTAATATTGTCCGTGTGTCTTGCTCTTGTTAGAGTAGCCACTTGGGGTGATTTCGATGGTATTGGGGAGTTATTTGAAAGCTGTGGAGCAGGACCTAGGATGTCATCACTTCTGATATTATCATCTTTTATGGTCGAACGAATCAGATGTCTAAGATCTGACACAATGCTAGGTGGCATCAAGAAGGTGCCACATATATCTGGAGGAGAGGTTGAAGGATCTACTAAAAAAGGGAATAAAGACTCATCAAAAGTAACATGTCGTGAAGTATATATCCGTCCGATCGGTATATGCAAGCAAGGATACCCATGATGCATATTACTATAACTAAGGAAAATACATAGTAATGAACGAGAGTCAAATTTATGTTTAGAATAAGGGCGTAATCACGGATAACATGCGCAACCAAAAATTCGAAGAAAAGTGTAGTCAGAAGTCTGATTATAAAGCTTTTCTAAAGGACACTTATGATTGAGTAATGAGATAGGAAGTCGATTTATGAGATATATTGCAGTATAAATAGCTTCATCCCAAAATTTATGTAGAACTGATACATGATGGAGAAGAGCTAAGGTAGTTTCAACTATATGTCTATGTTTTCTCTCAGCAGAGCCATTGTTCTTCTTCCTTCACCGTAGTCAACACCGGCTCATCTCACACGTCGCCTTTTCTTCCGCTCCTTTAGTTGGTGGCTCTCATTGAGGATATTGACTTCATCCCCTTTTTTGCTAAGTTATCTTCTCTTTTTATTTCTCTAATTTGTGTTGTCTTATTCTGCCTTTCTCTTCCTTTAATTTTCGTGCTATTGAGATTTCTTATTCAATCGGTCGTCTCCCTCTCCTCTGCTGACGCACTCTCCTTGTTATTAGCTCTTTGAAGTTTTCACTTCCTCGGTTGCCTTTCTCCTCATCAAATATTTTCGTGGTTAATTATTCTCATCACCTTTGTTTTTTTTCCTCATATCGATCTTTTCCTTTTGACCTTTTCTTATATATATAAGAAAAATCTCTCTTTTTTCTTTTCTCACCGTATTAAAAAAAATAATTTTTTTCTTTCTTTCGTTTCCAGAATTTTTTTTTTCTCTCTTTCTCTTTCTTTCGTTTCTAAAAAAAGTAAAATAAAAAATAATCTTTCTTTCGTTTCCAAAAAAAAAACAATTTTTTTCCTCTTTCTCTTTCTTCCATTTCTAGAAAAAAAATTCTTTTCTTTCTTTTCTAATTTAAACCCTTTGTCTGAAATCAAAACTCATGATCACACTAGACCACTCAGGATTCCAACAATTGTTAGGTTGAACTAGAGCTAGATTTGGGAACTTGGTTTTGGTTCCCTCTAGATAAAAGGTGAAACACCCACCCCTCGTAACCAACTAGCGCAGGGGAGGAATCTCCGGGTGCGACGTTCGAATAGAAGTTGCAGAGAAAGCATAGGAAGAAGGGGATTCTCCAACAAAGAGGAGCCGCCTCTAGGTTTAAATGAAAAATAATTTGTATTCAAATCAAAACCAAACTCAACATATATTTTTCACAAGAGCACTAACCCTTGTTTAAATAGCCTAAAAATAAGAAAAAGTCACAACAAAAAAATAAAAAGTAAAAGAAAACTAATCCTAAAAAAAGATAAAATCTAAACTAAGTTTTAGAAAAAAAAACTAATTCTTAAAAAATCTGAGATAAAATCTAAACTAACTTTTAGAAAAAAAACTAATCCTAAATATTTAAATCAAATAAAAGAAAAGGTTAAAAGACCAATATTAGATTTTTGGGTGCTATTAAAAGTTGATTCCTTCTCGTCCAGACTCTGAATAGAGCGCAACCGCATCAGGAGTCCACGAATTATTCATCTTCCTTATTGATAGTCTCGATCGGCCCAAAATGGAGGTTGATAGCCTTGTTTTCTTCTCATTACAGCTCGAAGGGGAACATAGGCGTATCGGAGGACATAAATTGGTTGTATAGTTGGATGCTCCTGCAACAGACGCCCTGAATTGAAAAGAACTCATCCTCGAGTTCAAGATAGTGTCTTCAAGATCCAAAGTCCTCAAGTGTTGGTAAATCAAAAGTTGTTTCGTAAGTGGTAGAATGGGAGGAAGATCCTCTAACACTAACTCGATTAAATCTCTGGGCGGTTGTTGTAATTCTGATGGAACATGCACTGCATCCTCAAATAATCTGTCATCTGAAATCTCATGAATGACCAAAATCTCATAGTCATCACCATAAAGTACCTCGTCATATACTAGCTCTCTAGTTGACTCGATCTTGTCATCATCGTAAATTGGATCACCGATTATTTCGATTTTGTCGTCCATATTTTTCTCAAGAAAAGTTTTATCCAAATTAAAATAAAAGAACTTACGACCTTTAAGATCTCGGGTACTACGATCACAGTGTGAGGCTTCCTCACTCGGAACCTACCTGTCATGACCTCGACCACGTTCCTCAGGATCTTTAAGATCTTGCGCCACTAAATGATGGAATAACTCTATGACTTATCTCTATAGATCTTCAATGAGCTTGTACGGTATGCTTCGATCCTGGTGTGAGACTTCCTCAGTCGGAACCTGCCTTTCACAACCACGATCATAACCACAATGATCATCCATGGATCTAAGACTCTGATACTAACTAGCGTAGGGGAGAATTTGAGATGCTTTACATCAATTTGAGAAATTAATGCAGGAGCATCCATTAGTACAACCAATTTATGTTCTCTAATACGTCTATATTCCCCTTCGAGCTGTGACAAGAAGAAAATGAGGCTATCAATCTCCCTTTTGGGCCTTGAAGAAGGACGATCGAGACTACCGACAAGGAAGATGACCAATCCATGGCCTCCTGACGCGGTTGTGCTCTATTTGAATTAGTCTTTTATTTATTTTAAATTTTTAGGATTAGTTTTTTTTTTCTAAAAGTTAGTTTAGATTTTATCTCCTATTTTTTAAGAATTAGTTTTCTTTTCTAAAAAATAGTTTAGATTTTATCTTTTTGTTAGGATTAATTTTCTTTTTCTTTTTCTTTTTCTATTGTGATTTTTCTTATTTATTAGGCTATTCAAATAAGGGTTAGTGCTCTTGTAAAAACATATTGAGTTTGGTTTTGATTTTAAATAAAATTTATTTTCGTTTAAACCTAGAGACGACTCCTCTTTGTTGGCGAATCCCCTTCTTCTTACGCTTTCTTTACAACCTCTTTTCGAACGTCGCACTTGGAGATTTTTCCCCTGCGCCAATTGGTATCACAGCCTTAGATCTATGGATGATCATTGTGGTTGTGATCATGATTGTGAAAGATAGGTTCCGGCTGAGGAAGTCACGCACCAGGATCGAAGTGTACCGTACAAGCTCATCGAAGATCTACAAAGATAAGTCATGGAGTTATTCAAGCGTCTAGTGGCACAAGATCTTGAATATCATGAGGAACGTGGTCGAGGTTGTGACAGGAAGGTTCTGGCTGAGGAAGCCTCACGCTGTGATCGTAGTGCCTGAGATCTTAAAGGTCGTAAGTTCTTTTATTTTAATTTGGATAAAAAATTTATTGAGAAAATTATGGACGACAAGATTGAAATAGTCGGTGATCCAATTTACGATGAAGATAAGACCGAGTCAACTAGTGGACTAGTATATGACGAGGTACTTTATGGTGATGACTATGAGATTTTGGTCATTCGTGAGATTCCAAATGACAGATTATTTGAGAATGCAGTCATGTTCCATCAGAATTGCAATAACCGTCCAAAGATTTGACCGAGTTAATGTTAGAGGATGTTCCTCCCATTCTACTATTTACGAGATGACTTTTGATTTACTAATACTTGAGGACTTTGGATTTTGAAGACACTATCTTGAATTCGAGGATGAGTTCTTTTCAACTCGGGGCGTCTGATGTAGGAGCATCCAGTAGTACAACCAATTTATGTCCTCGGATATGCCTATGTTCCCCTTTGAGCTATGACAAGAAGAAAACGAGGCTATCAACCTCTCTTTTGAGCCTTGAAGAAGGACGATCGAGACTACCGACAAGGAAGATGACCAATCCGTGACCTCCTGACGTGGTTGCACTCTATTTGAATTATGGATGAGACAAAATCGACTTTCTAGTCGCCGCTAAAATTTTAGATTTAGTCTTTTAACTTTTTCTTTTATTTGTTTTAAATTTTTAGGATTAATTTTTTTTTCTAAAAGTTAGTTTATATTTTATCTCCTATTTTTTAAGAATTAGTTTTTTTTTTTGTTAAAACTTAGTTTAGATTTTATCTTTTTTTTAGGATTAGTTTTCTTTATCTTTTTCTGTTACGACTTTTTCTTATTTCTTAGGCTATTTAAACAAGGGTTAATCTCTTGTAAAAATATATTGAGTTTGATTTTGATTTGAATAAAATTTATTTTTCGTTTAAACCTAGAGGCGACTCCTCTTTGTTAGCGAATCCCCTTCTTCCTATGCTTTCTCTGCAACCTCTATTCAAACGTCACACCCGAAATTTTCTCCCCTACGCCAATCCTCATAGAAAAACAATCAATCAAGAAGTTTATTATTTCTATCGTTCTCTCTTCCTGTCTAATTACTTTTCTTTCATGGTATTAAAGACATTGCTCTTCTTCCTTCACCGTAGTCAACACAGGCTCATCTCACACGTCGCCTTTTCTTTCTCTCCTTTAGTTGGTAGCTCTCATTGAGGATATTGACTTCATCCCCTTTTCAGATAAGTTATCTTCTCTTTTTATTTCTCTAATTTGCGTTGTCTTATTCTGCCTTTCTCTTTCTTTAATTTTCGTGCTACTGAGATTTTTAATTCGATCGGTCATCTCCCTCTCCTCTACCGACGCACTCTCCTTGTTATTAGCTATTTGAAGTTTTCACTTCCTCGGTTGCCTTTCTCCTCATCAAATATTTCATGGTTGATTATTCTCATCACCTTTGTTTTTTTCCCTCATATCGATCTTTTCCTTTTGACTTTTTCTTTAAAATTTTTTTTTTTAATACAGTGAGAAAAGAAAGAAGAGAGATTTTTTTTTATATATAAGAAAAGGTCAATAGGAAAAGATCGATATGAGGAAAAAAAATAAAGGTGATGAGAATAATCAATAATGAAAATATTTGATGAGGAGAAAGGCAACCGAGGAAGTGAAAACATCAAATAGCTAATAACAAGGAGAGTGCGTAGGTAGAGGAGAGGGAGACGACCGATCGAATTAGAAATCTTAGTAGCACGAAAATTAAAGGAAGACAAAGGCAGAATAAGACAACGCAAATTAGAGAAATAAAAAGAGAAGAAAACTTAGCTGAAAAGGGCATGAAGTCAATATCCTCAATGAGAGCCACCAACTAAAGGAGCGGAAGAAAAGGTGACGTGTGAGATGAGATGGTGTTGACTGCGGTGAAGGAAGAAGAGCAATGACTCTGATACCACATGTCAGTTTTGTCTTGATAACAATGTCTTTTTTAAATTTCATCATAATCATTATCTTATAAAAGATAGAGGAACCGATACTACTGTGTTTCATGGGGGAATCAAAAATGGTCTCTACTATCTTCAAAGTTCTTCAATCAAAGCTTTTATTGGTGAACACACAAATAAATCAGCTTGGCATGCCCGACTTGGTCATCCTTCCCTTCGTATTGTTCAGTCGATCATAAATAAGTATGATTTACCTATTTCTTTTACTTTCTCTTCATCTCATTCATGTAAGGCATGCATAGAATCTAAAAGTCATAAATTACCTTTCTCTTCATCCGATCGTGTTTCCAATTACCTATTTCTTTTACTTTCTCTTCATCTCATTCATGTAAGGCATGCATATAATCTAAAAGTCATAAATTACCTTTCTCTTCATCCGATCGTGTTTTCAATTTTTCACTTGAAATAATTCATTCAGATGTATGGGGCCCTGCACCTATCTTGTCTAACCGAGATTTCCTATATTATATTACCTTCATTGATCATTTTAGCAAATATACTTGGCTCTATCTGTTAGTAGAAGCCCTAGAGTCAATCATGTGATGGTTGACTAAAGGACTCATTGTATCATATTCTTGTATTAATAAA
>JBBUKS010514861.1:0-13121 GCA_038050645.1 Hedychium gardnerianum | reverse complement strand
AGTGCGATCAATGTCACTGTCCCGCCCCCCCCCCCCTCGGCCACAATGATGTCGTGGTAGCTAGAGGGTTACGCCAGATTAATCATACTTTGCATATGCATTTGATGTGTGTTGCATATGTATTTGATATCTGCTGCACTGGCATGTTATGATTTTACACTCGGAGATTGTATATGTATATATATATGTACATTTATGACTCATCTATGTCTATGACAGCTCCCATAGATTAGTGTTAGGTTTTTATACCTAATATTGAACCGAATTATAATGGTTAGTAATATTGTTATGTTAGTTGGAGCTTTGAGTGATATACTTGCAGAGTTGATCATATGTACAGTACCTGAATTATATATACATGGTAGAGTTCTTCCCATGAGACTGTATGTACCTTTATCTCGTACTGTATATTTATCATGCACTATCTTTCTTATACCCGCAGAGTCATTTGGACTCACTTTCCTTTTTATTGTGTCTATTATTTTCAGGTATCGATTAGATGATCTACATTGTCACCGAGAGATCATGTCTGCCTGTCCTACGTCACTTGGAGGGTTTCTTTTCGTATTTTAGAATTTCTTTACTCTTTACTTCATTTGGTTTCTATATTTATGTTGTAATGAGTAAATTGTATTGTGGAATTTTGATTTTGTTTTAGACTGTTTGTTGTGATGTTAAGCCGTGTTGGCACGCACTTTATGTTTTTACTTGTGTATGGGTTATTTTCTTACATGTTGAGTTATTATTTGATGATATAATTGCGTGGTTTAATTTTGTTATCAACCGCGTGGTTGTGCACCAGGAATTTGTGATTGTTACAAGGGAGGTGCTATCCATTTTTCGATGGATAAGTATACTCCCGGGATGTGACAAGGCGGCGGCAACGGTGAGGTAGAGAAGGCGATGATTTGGGTCAGGAGAGAGTGATCGAGTGTGAGGGGGAAAAAAGGGGAGGAAAGAATCGAGAGAGGAAAGTTAGGTTAAATAGATCTCAACTTAGTGTTTGAATATTAAACTTTAGGTTAATTAAGTTTATCAACTCCCATTTAATTGGTATTTCAAACCGGCTTTATAAAAGCCTATTACTTATATCCCTGTGAACTCCTTTAATCAGCTCCGATTAAATCCATAAAAATCTTTAAAATTTTTAGAAAATTCTATAAATTGATTTCTCTATTAACGCTTATTATTTAACTATTTTTAATTATCGTATTTAACACAAAGGAATTAGGAAAAATAATATCTACATAATAAATCTACTAAGCTCCTTACTTAAGTGTTTACTGACATAGCAAGAGAAAATTAAGTTATGGCACAGAAAGCTGGGTCACACTCATTTAAAGATCATCTCAAAGATGAGTCAAAATGGATTAGTTAGAAGTCTATCTAAATTAAATAACTTAGAAAATATAATTTGTAATGCTTGTCAACAAGGAAAACAGACCAAATTAACTCACAAACCAACTAATTTAAATCAAACCAATTCAATACTTGAACTTCTACACTTAGACCTATTCGATTCTCACGGGGCTAAGTCATTAAGTGAAAACTAATACAACTTAGTAATAATTGATGACTACTCAAGATTTACTTGGATAAAATTTTTAAAAGCCAAAGATGAAACCTTTGAAAAATTTAACACTTTATGTAAATTAATAGAAAATGAAAAAGATATTAAAATTAAAAGGATAAGAAGTGATCATGGAGGGGAATTTGAAAATCATATGTTTAATGAATTTTTCCAAACTAATGGGTACCACCATGAATTTTCATACCCTAAAACTCCTCAACAAAATGAAATAGCAGAAACAAAAAATAGGACTTCACAAGAAGTAGCTATAACCATGTTAAATGAATACAACCTAACTAATCAATTCTGGGCTGAGGCAATTAGTATCAACCTATTATATCCAAAACAAAATACTAATTAATAAACTATATTATGAAATCTATTACAATAAATTACCTAACTTAAATTACTTAAGGGTATTTGGGTGTAAAGTACATATATTAAATAAAAAGACTACTTAGGAAAATTTCAATCTAAGTCAAAACTAGTAGGGCATATAGAGTATATAACAAACACACTCTAAAAGTTGAAGAAACAAGTAATATTAGATTTGATGAAGACAACAATAATCAATCTAACCCAATTAATTTAAATGAAGAATAACATGTTAGAAATCTAGAAGATGATGAACCTAGACTTGAATACAAACCATCTAGATGAACCAAGTGTTGATCTTAATATAAGAACATCTAGAATAAGAACCAATCACCGAGTAGACCAAATTTTGGGTGATCTAACTCTAGGAGTCATGACTCAATCATCATATAAAAACTTAAGTCAAATAGCCTTAATATCAAAGATTGAACCAAAAACTATAGAAGAATTCTTACTTGACCCCCCTGACTGGATCATAGCAATACAAGAAGAACTAGCCCAATTTAAGAGAAATCAAGTTTGAGACTTAGTACCTAAGCCAGACAATAAAACAATCATTAACACAAAGTGGGTCTTTAGGAACAAACTAGATGATAAAGGAGAAATTATTAGGAACAAAGCTCAATTAGTAGCTAAGGGATTTAGTCAAGTTGAAGGACTTGACTATAATGAAACTTATGCACCAATAGCTAGACTTGAGTCCATTAGGATGTTGCTGGCTTATGCAGCACATAAAAAATTTAAATTATACCAAATGGATGTGAAATTCGTATTTCTTAATGGATTCATTAAGGAAGAGTTTTATGTAGGTCAGCCACCCAATTTTGAGGATCTAGATCACCCAAACTATGTCTTTAGACTAAAAAAGGCCTTGTACTGATTAAAATAAGTACCAAGAGTCTGGTATGAAAGGTTATCAACTTACTTAATTTCTAAAGGATTCAACCAAGGACAAATCAATTCTACCCTATTTGTTAAAGCCTTAGAAAAAGACATCTTTATAGCTTAAGTATATGTAGATGACATAATTTTTGGTTCAACCAATACAATATTTTTAAAAGAATTTATCAAATTAATGGAAAATGAATTTGAAATGATCTTAGTAGGTGAACTTAACTTCTTTCTAGGCTTACAAATAAAAAAAATCAAATAAGGTAATTATGTTTTTCAAAACAAATATGCTAAAGAATTAATTAAGAAATTTGGAATGGAAAATTCTAAAGAAATTAATACACCAATGACAACAAATATAAAAATTACTAATGATCCAGAAGGAAAATCAGTTGACTTAAAACACTTTAGGAGTGCAATAGGTAGTCTAGTCTACTTAACTGCAAGCTGACCCTGTTGGATCGTTAGAGATGAGAGAGAGGGGGGGAGTGAATCTCGTTCAAAAATCTTTTCTTTTTGTTCATAATTCAAAGTAGCAGCGGAAAATAAATACACACTTCCTTTTACTTGGTTCGGAGCCCAACCGACTCCTACTCCAAGAACCCATGACCCTTTGGATCGTATTGATGGGTGAATCCACTAAAATAGTTCTTCCGAAGAAGCAAGGTAGTACAAACAAGTAGATTACAAATGATATGTAATTATAAAATATACCAATAATGTGAAAAGTAAGCTTAGGCGTAGGTTGTCGGATTGCTTCTCAATGTAGCAGTAGCTTACATGAACAGTAGCAGGAATAGAGGAAAAGTTATCTTTGGCTCGGACCTCGAGGGCTTCTTTTATAGGCTGCGTTCGGTCGACTAAAAAATCGGTCTTCTTTCCCCCCTTCTCTTCTTCTCTTCAAGCAAGCTCTCTCTCAAGGGGAGATTTCCCTTCTCCTCTTCTTCTCCATAGAGATTTTTTCACTTCTCGTCTAGAGCACTCCTCTTTCCCCAACTCCAAGAGAAGAACCATTCTTCTCTTCCACCTCCTCTTTCTCCATCATAACTCTAACCCCTGTTTTTGAATTTTTGGCTTGTCCAAGTTTTGTGCAGGAATTTACAATGTGGAAGCAACAAAGTCGCAGAGAGGCCTCGAGCTCGAGGGACAAAAGCAAGGAAAAGACACGCGATGAGGGTAATAACAATCCTTATAGCATTATATTTTGCAATGATGATCATAAAGCTAGATATGAAATTCTTGCTAGACGTAGGATTGTGAACACCCAATATATAGATGATCACGCTTTGGTGAAATTAATAATTAAGGATGATATTGATTGGATGATCAATAGAATAGAGTAGGATGACTTGATGAGTATGAAATATTCCACCTATCTTAGAGTTACCCTTGAGTTTTTAAGTTATGTGGAAGCTAACATCTTGTAGGGTGGATGGTCATTGAAACATTTCAAATGTTCAATAAGGAATACCAGTAGACTTTGAAGGAATTTAATTTAGTTTATGAATTATCGTGTGATGGAGAGAATGAGGTACCCAATTATTTCCATAGCATTCTGTTTTGGGATGAGATGTGTGGCAGAGGAATGTACGACCCTTCTAGAGCCAAAGCCATTGTTATCACCAGTCTTCCGCTATCTTCATCGAGTCATGGCCCACACTATTTTTGGTCTTGGGGATAGTGACGGGATAGTCCGTAAGAGTGTGTTGTTATTTCTTTGGGCTATGATTCATAATGTTAATATTGATACAAGTTCGTATTTTATCACACACCTTATCAAGGTCAGTAAGTACTTGGTGGATTGATCACGCGTATTGCCATGGCCCTAGAATGTGATTTGCACGAACTTGAGGAAGCAAAAGGTAGTTCAAGGATTGATCTGGAGGCTTGCTTAGCGATAAAGATGATTGTTAAAGAGGGTGATTATTATTGTTTGGTTCTTAAGGACCGATTCCCCCACCTACACGCACCACGGTCCAGAACCGAGCCAACTAGCTCATGACCACCTATGTACCTATCCCCAAGCCTATTGACATGGATCATCCTGCTCGACCACTAGACCCGACTCTACTCGACATGCTTTTTCTTTTGCTGGTTCTTCTGCAGGGCACTCTGGATGGGATTTCTCAGACTTTTGCAGATCCCTCGACGCCATCTAAGTAGAGCAAGTTGAGCAGAGACACGTCTTGGTTGAGATCCGAGCTTAACAGGACAAGTAGAGGTATATTTCGAAGGAGCGGTATCGTACCCTAGAGCGACAATTTCAGAGGGAAGACGATTTTTATAGCCATGCAGGTGAGTATTTTTATGCTTAGGTGAGACATCGACACAGCAAGTGGGAGCATCACCGCAGTGAGGAGGAACACTTCCAACAAATGGAGCGTTCTCGACAATAGATCAACGATATGTACTAGTTGCACATTTCACTCTATAACCTCCCTCACTTTCCTCCTTTTCCACCTCCTCCATAGTAGTTATATGTTATCATTGAGGACAATGCTAGATTCAAGTCTCAGAGAGTTTTAGTTAGGTTTTCCTAGTTTTGATTAGTTTTTTGCTTGATTATGTGATTAGTTTTTCTTTCATATCATCGTGTCATCATATTTGTCACATCATCATACATTTATTGTTTGTTCTTATAGTACGACATTAGTATGATGAATTCTATGTTTTTATGAAAATCATGCTTGTATCTTTAGCGATTTATTTTTTTTTCTCCTATCTATGGTAGTATGACAAGAGCACTGTTGAGTTGGATAATTTTAGTGTTGGCCTACTTGCTAGTATCTTTATATTTTTTTCACTTATACTTAATTTTGATAGTTTTTTATTCGAAAATAGTTATGAATCATATAATGGACTAGTACTTTGGTTTCCTAGGTGACCTACACTATATTTTAGTTATTAGAGAAACATTCGGGGTGTGAATCTCATTGAAAAAAAAGACAAACTTGTGCTTTTGAAAGTGTGGTGAAAAAAAAATGTTGATGAAAATACTTGTGTTTGTTCATGAGTGGAAATGACATGATACCCCTTTGAGATACAGTGATTTGGAAAAAATCGAGTTAGGTAACCCTTTAAGATCCCGAGGTTACTGGGGAAATATCAATCAGTTTCTCTCGATGTTGAGTGCTCCTTTGAGACCTGTGTAGAGAATGAAAAGTATTTGGGGGGGGGGGCAGGCGAACCTTGCGCATGGAAGGTAAGAAGTGCCTTGAGCCGAAGGCTTTGGGAACACAATGACATGATGAAATGACTAGAATTGGTGGTTGATACTTGAAAGCCAAGTCACATTGCACTATGCACTTAGAACTTTCATGTTAAGTCACATTAAAATGGTTCGTATGCATCTACTCACTAGTGAAATTATTTGATAGGATTTGATAAATTCACTAGGAATTATAATATATCATTCACACATATTAGGTTTAGATTGCAGGTTTTACTTGAAGACAAGTAAAAGTTTATGTCTAAGGGTATTTGACATGTGTTTCATGCATAGCTTTGTATATCATTTTGCATGCATTTTATTTAATCGCATGAGCATATTTGGCATACATTCATTACCTTTGCATTATTTTCATCCTTTTTGTTTGGAGATATGCTCTTTACTTGTTTGTATTGACAAGATACGAATTCAGAGCTAAAATGGAGACAAAGAGCCTTGGAACGTGATTTTTCAGCATGATGCACAATCTAATAGTTTCCCCTGACAAAGTCTTGCATCATTTGAAGAGTTAGGCGCGAAACAGGTCGACAACTGGACTTCTAGGAGGAAACACAGGTTGGTCGTGCTTTTAAGCATGACTGTGTTCCTCACTATTGCTCGTCGAAGGAATTTCCAGCAACCAACATGGCTCGACTGTGGTAGCGCCCCAATATTTTTTGAAGGTTTCCACGAATTTGGAAGCCCTTGGAGGCTTTAAAAGGACCCTAATGGCCTCTTGTTGAAGGCATTAAGGGGGTTTCCATGTGACAAGGAGCCCTATAAGAGCGTCGTTTACATGGAGCCATCAAAATTTCGTCCTCCGAAGAGCTTGGAGTTCATCCGAAGACATCGACGCACATGATAACTAAGCTTTCTCTCTCTTTTTCTCTTTGATTTGTGTTTAGAATGTCTTCTTCTATGTCTTTATGTTGTAACTTTATCTCTATGGAGTAGTTATCTTAATTCTAGGATGAGAGAGTAGCCTGATACATTGTTGACATTCGTTTTCTATTAATTTATCTATTTTTTATAGCATGATGTGTTGATTCATAATCTAGCTTTATTATGCATACATGAATACGACACTCGTGTGCATTTTCATATCACAGAGATGAGGGAAAGGACTGAGAGGTAAACCTAATTCTTCGACCCATAAAGACTGAGACTTGAGGGTTTGTTCATTAAAATAGTCTAAAACCTCTCGAGAGAATCATTGGCTATCACAGAGCTTAATGAGTTTACTCGATTTGACATCACAAAGTAGGGGATAACACCTAAAGGACTGTAGGGGCATCATGACAGGAGTATCCTTGCGAAAATGATCGCATTAGTAAGCTTACCTTGAAAGTAGGAATTGTGTTTGGGTAGACACACCAATATTATTCTCAAAAAAGATATCGGGTACCTCGGGATAGATTACCTTCATGCATTTCAACACTGAGGTAAAAGAGTAAACTATATTTAGGGTGTCAACAATCATCGCGGTGAAATCGAAGTCCTACAATCGCTTCCCAAAATTGATTTTCTCCCATAAACTCTACTTTCTTTCTTAGTTTGTTTTTCATTTTATCACGATTCTCTCGATTTTGATTGATTTAGATAGCCTACTTCATGATTTGAATTGGTACTCAATTTATAGTCCTAGTAGATGATAGTTTATTGTTGACGACAGTCATGTACTTACAAATTTTGTACATCAGCCTTCTATATTATTCTCTCCTCAATCAACGTGGGATCGAGACGATCTTATATATTATCCTCTCTCCGGCTCGTTGGTCTTCCAAGCCGAGAGATCGAGATAATCTTCCATACTATTTTTCCTCTATCAGTGTGGGATCGAGACGGTCTTCCAAATTATTTTCTCCCCGATTAATGTGGGATAGAGATGGTCTTCCATATTATCCTCTCCTTGGCTCTGTTGGTCTTTCGAGCTGAGGGATCGAGATAGACTTCTATATTATTCTCTTTGGTTAGCGCGAGATCAAGACGGTCTTCCATATTATCCTCTTCCCGACTCCACTGGTCTTTGAGCCGAAGGATCAACATGGTCTTTCATATTATCCTTTCTCCGGCTCTGCTGGTCTTTCGAGCCAAGGGATCAAGATGATCTTTTATATAATCCTATCCCCTAGCACATTACATAGAACTTCAGTAGTGTACTCACTTTGAGAACATCCCTCATAGTAGATCACATGGGGAACATCCCCGTAATACATTACACTAGACTTTAACAATGCACTCACTTTGAAAACAACCTCGTTTGTGATCATTCCTATAGTATAATATCCCTGATCGAAAATATCTTCATAGCACATTACACAGGACTTTAGTAATCCACTTATTTTAGGAACATCCCCGTAGCAGATCACATTAGAAACATCCCTGACTGAAAATATCTCTGTAGCATATTATACATAACTTTAGCAGTGCACTCACATTGGTAACATCCCCATAGTAGATAACACTGGGAGTATCCTCAACATGGAACATCCCTATTCTGCTTATTCATTATGGAACATCTCCTTTGAGCTCCTTCGTTCTTATTCTCCTCATGACTTCAGTGGGATTGAGCTTCTATCTCTGGTCTTCGTGAGAATGAATTTTTTATTTGCCCCACAACCTCAGTCAATGCGGGATTGGACTTCTTGTTCTCCCTACGACTTCAACGGGATCGAGCTTCTCTTCCTAGTTAATGCGGGATTAGATTTCTTATTCTCCCCCACAACTTCAGCGGGATCGAGTTTCTCTCCCCATTTGGTATAAGATTAAATTTCTTATTCTACTCATGACCTCAATGAGATCAAGCTTCTCTCCTAGATCAACTTAAGATTGGATTTCTTATTCTTCCCATGACCTCAATGGAATTGAGCTTCTCTCCAATAGATGCGGACTTTTCGATTGCGCCCCCCTCCCCCCAAGTCACTCTCTAGTTTTCAATAACCCTTGACCCCATCCAGCACAAAGACTTGGCTCGTCAATCGGACCTCCTAGATTGCTCTTATAGCTCGGCAACCAAGCACCCCCAATCCATAAATCAGACATCATTCGACTTTGCTCCTCAGTTCGACCAAGTGAGGTGGACATGCAATATACCCGAGGAAGACCCGCTCGAGCATATAGCCTGCTCTGGTAGATACTCTCTACAACAGACTACATTGGGAACATCTCCATCGACCTAGATCACTCTGAACCCGATCCAACTGTTCTTGACAATGGCGGTTGACAACTATTGCTCGTAGCCATCTTTGACAAGACAAGCAATAGATGGGACTCACAAGTGAGGATTCAGACAAGGGCAAGTGTACATTCCTGACACCTTTGGCACTTGACACAGCTCCGCTGGCCGAGCCAACCCAAGCTAACGTGGTAGCCCACCTGTACAGTAGCACTTGCTAATATAAAAGGATAGGTGAAGATTGGTGAAGTTAAGTTCTCTCGCGCTCACATGAGCTCTCTTTCTCTCTTCTCTTTCTTCAACCCAACGTGTACTTGACCATCTAAGGGTTATGTCAGCCACGTCGGCATCTGCTAACGCATGTTAATGTGCAAGCACAAAGGCCACCCGGACTAGCGGATGGATGAACAAACGTAAGTAAAGGCTATACCGGTAAAGAACCAATGTGAGCGGGAGGAGGGGTCGTACCACTATCATTTTGGAAACATGCCCGATCGGGAATCTCCTTGCTCTATTTATTCATTATGAGAACATCCCCAATTGGGAACATCCTCTTTGAGCTCCTTTGTTCTTATTCTCCTCATGACCTTATTGGGATCGAGCTTCTCTCCCCGGTCTATGCGGGATTGGATTTTTTATTCTCCCCACGACCTCAGTAAAATTGAGCTTCTCTCCCTAGTCAACGTATGATTAAATTTCTTATTCTCCTTATGCCCTCAGCAAAATTGAGTTCTCTCCTCAATTAGCGCAAGATTGGATTTCTTATTCTCCCCACAACTTCAGTGGGATCACACTTCTCTCCTCAATCAATGTAGGATTGGACTTCTTATTCTCCCCACGACCTCAGCGTGATCGAGTTTGTCTCCCTGGTCAACATGGGATTGGATTTTTATTCTCCCCATGACCACAGCAAGATTGAGCTCTCTCTGCAATCAGCATGAGATTGAATTTCTTATTCTCCCTAGGACCACAACGGGATTAAGTTTCTCTCCCCAATCCGCACGGGATTGAATTTCTTATTCTCTCGATAACCTAAGCGGGATCGAGCTTCTCTCCCTAGTCGACTCAGGATTGGACTTCTTATTCTCTCCATGACCTCAGCGGGATCAAGCTTCTTTCCCTGGTTGATGCAAGATTAGATTTCTTATTCTCCTCACGACCTCAATGGGATTGAGCTTCTCTCCCCTATTGGTGCAGCCTTTCCAACTCCCTCCTCCCCCCAAAGTTATTCCTAAGTGTTTAGCAACCCTAGTCCTCATCTATCTCTACGACTCGGCTCCTCTACTGGACCTCCTAGATTGCTCTTATAGCTCGACAGATCGAGCACCCCCACTTTATACATTAGACTTCATTTGACTTTGCTCTTTATTCTAACCAGGTGGGGGGGCATGTTATATACCCGGGGAAGACTGATTGGGCAAATACACTCGCTCGAGTAGATACTCCCCACAACAAACTACATTAGAACATCTCCACCTAGGAACATCTACACCGACCCAGATCCCTCCGAACCCGATCCGACCATTCCTGACAATGATGACTGACAACAACTACCCGTAGCCACCTAGAAAATGGAACTCATGGCGGGATTCCGGATGATGGCAGATGTACGACCTTGACATTGTCGCCTCTAGCACTCGACACAGCTTCACTAATCGAGCTAGCCCCAAGCTGACATGGCGACCCTAGCATTTGCCAATATAAAAGGGTAGATGTAGATGGGTGAAGATAAGCTCTCTCACATGTGCACATGAGCTTTTTTTCTCTCTTCTCTTCCCTTAGTCCAGTGTTAACTTGATTGTTAGAGGGTCACACCGGTCATGCTGGCACTCATTGACAGGTGTTGATGAGCAAGTAGAACAATCACTAGACGAGCGAATGGACAAAGGTTCTACCAGTAAATAACCCATGCAAGTGGGAGGAGGAGCCGCACCACCATCAAGCACCTTGGCCTCAACCATTTTCCTAAGCAAGTACTTGGTTGATATGCTAGGCTTGACCCGACCTCTACCATGCTGTGTTGAGCGGGGCATGCGCACCTGGCCCACTTGACACCTCCAAGTACTGATAAGGGTGTGGGAATATTTTATTAGCAATAGGATATGCCTTGATATAAAGTTGGTTATCATTAGGTAAAATAAAACCAATGAAAATGTTCTTTCCACACTCACGCAATCTTGTCTCGACCAAAATATCATGGTATCCATTTTTCACGTGCATCAGCGCTAAGAAAATGATGTGATGAACATGTCTTGTTACATAGATATTTTTAGGTAAATGAAGCTAATATAAAATTCTTGCAACAAAATTAAAGTTTTATCGCAATCAAAATGTCACTATATCCATTTCAATATGCTTCTTTGCCAACAAAATGACATAGGAAACAATTAGGAATGAGTAAAAGGTTATTTTAAAAGGACATATCTTGATCAGGAATTGTTCTTAAGGACCATATTGACATACTTTCTAAACCTCCAAACAATATGATCATTTTTGCCAAACTTAGAATAAGAAAAGATTTTAGAGTTGGAGAACTCAAAGCTTTGTGAAATTTCCCTAGTTGAAACCATTCTCAAAACTAATTAATAGATCAATTTCCTCCAACATTCATGGACTATTTTTTTCTTTAAGTTGTCTCTCTATCTTTTTAGCTAACTTGAAGACTTGATATAAGAATAATAAAGTTGAAGACTGATAACATCACTTATCTCTTATCTTAGCCCATGAAAGTATCAAGCTATGACTTATTTTATCTTCTTAGAAATGTCATTTCTAATCATAATGTAATTAAACTCTTTTATGTATTCTCCAATGGAAGAATTCTTTTGAGCTAAATAATGTAGATTGAGGGATAGTCCTTTGATAAAAAATTCATCATTAAGTTCTTCCTTTATTTTCTCTCGTAGTAATCTTTTGCTTGCCTCTATGAGCAATTCAATGCTTGATATATTCTCACCAAATAAAAGCATGTGAAGTAAGTTTAGTTGTAATAAGTTTCACCCTTGCGCTAGCAATGCACATCTTAATCAAGGACTCAATAAAATTGAGTAAATCTATGAATAAATCAGGAATAAAATTTATCATTTTTCATTTGTAAATGTCCATCATAAAATCAAAATCTTGTTATAAATTATCTCTTTCAAGCATATCATCTAGAAGAACCTTTTCAATATGATGTTTGATTTTTTTGCACTACCAAAAGGGTGAACTTTATTCTCTTCAATATTTTGATCTTTAAAACTTTGAAAAATTGCAAGACCATCATGGAAAGTGCATTTGTGAACTATTGAGAGGATATAATAATTGGTCCCACCATGCCTAACCATCCCAGCCTAGATGGTGCCAAATGAAAGTCAAATGGAGGAAAAAGGGAAGTCAACAATGAAGTATTAGTCAATACTGCACTAGGCAACTCAACTATGCTAAGGAAAAAAAATATCTTACAAGAAATTCATCAAGAAGAGAGAAAGGAGAATAACTATAAGAAGAAATTCATATTACTTAGAAGACATGAAAATTTTATTTTAAAAGGAAATATAAGTTAACTAATTTATTCAAACAACCATAATACGAAAGATTTACAATAAAATCTTATATACTAGATAAACTTAAAAATAAAAAGGTAATTTCTCTAACAAAAGTTGTATCCATCCATCTCAAGTTGTCATGCCCCCGAGAGGGTATTTATCCGACGAAAATCGGACAGCACATCCCCTGTACGATGGACAATATCCTGGATACATTTATACCAAACAAACACAATACAATATACCCCACACGGGTATAGCACAACCACGCAGTTTAATCACTAAAAATACTAAACACAGTATGAAATAAACAAACCCCTCAACTAGAGAGGTAACAACCACTACAAGCCCACACGGCTTAAGAAAACACCAACA
>JBBUKS010514836.1:0-13122 GCA_038050645.1 Hedychium gardnerianum | reverse complement strand
TGATTAGACTCAACCAACTAAGGAGGATTAATGATGCTCATTAATAGAGATTAATGGAGCATTGATGAAAAGAAGACAAAGAGGCAAAAACCTTTGGTATTCATTGGACGAATATAAAAGGTTTCAAAATGAGATTTTCATATGGATTTTTGAATTTGACTCTTGCTCTCTTCTTCTCCTTCTTCCTCCTTGGCCGAAACTTCCTTTTGGTTGCTAGCACAATCTTAGGTGGTCTTCTTCTCCAAGTTTGTGAGTTCATGAGACGGAAGAAACGTGTTCATGTGGATACTGAAAGAGGCACGAACACTTGATCGTGCTGAGATCCAACAATTCAACGCAAGAGTTGCCACCGGGAGTTCGTGTTTACGCAACAAAGGTATAATTCTCATAACAACTAGTATACGGTTTCCTTCGCATGGATCTTCTGGAAAGGATCTTGATTTTATTCCGCTGCGCTTATGTTATTTTTGCGCTCAAGATCCTTACAATCTATTAGTACAAGGAGCCATAGATAATCGAACCTGGATTTTGATATTGGCAAAGAATTTAAAGTTAAGTTTAATTGTGATCTAACGAGGTTAATCAAGTGTGTAGGTAACTCAACCAGGAAAATCCTAGTGAGACTAGGCAAGTGGAAGTCCTAGTAGGTCAGTTGGACTAAATACTAGGTAGTTGAAAGTCCTAGTAGGTTAGTTGGATTGGATACTAGGCAAAGGTGGAAGACTTAGCAGATCAAGGACACCAAGAGAAAAAACTAGACGAGTCAGCGGACCGAACGTCTAGCAAGTCAATGGGTCAGCGACGACCGGACATTAGGAAGCCCTAGGGGTCAGAGGATCGGAGGCTAAGAAGGAAGTCCAAACAAGTCTGGAGGACCGGATGTTTAGCAATCATGTAAACTCTCTTGAGTGGAGAAATTCTTTCAGAAGGAAGAATGGTGAGGACGAGTTTCCTTTAAGGGAGCTGTAGGCACCGGTCCAACGAAGGGTTTCATTGGAAATCCTGAAGGAGAGATCAGATAGTTGGATTACTGTCAAACTTGTTTTTATACTATTATGCTTATGTGCTAACTCTGTGATGCATGAGCAAAATGACTGGATAGTTGTTCTAGGCGCCTGGAAGGGTTCCAAGCGCCCAGAAGGGTTCCAAGCGTCTGGAACGGATCTAGGCACCCGAAAAGGTACAATCTAGCAGATGACATGGTTGAGCCTGGTTGGTCTGCGATATGTCTTAACACATCATATCCAGGCGCCCGAAAGGGTTCCAAGCACTCGAAAGCGAATAAATCTAGCCGGATAGAACTTCGACGAGAAGCCTCCATGTCAGCACTCCAGGCGCTCGGAAGGGTTCCAAGCACCTAGAGATGGATAAAGCATTATGGTGTCAGATAGGATCAGGTCAAGAAGGAGCGCTCGGGGCTGATCCAGACGCCTAGAAAGACCTGTAAAATGGCTGCGAATAGGAGCCTTGAATATCACTTTTGAACTTCCTCTCTCGAGTCTTCTTGCTCCCACCTTGCTTCAGAAACGCTGATGATACGCCGGGATGCTTCTCCGACAATCATGCTCGACCTCGGATCGTTAAAAGTTTTTGATATAGTGTTTATTTATTAATTTGTCTTTATGTAATTTAATTTGTAAGGAATGGTAAACGTGTTACCATTCCTCATATTTTTGTAAAAGACGAATCTTCGCCTCTGAATCGTTGTTCGAAGGGGAAGACTTTTAGTGGATTGCCTATCGGAAGCAATCAACGACTGCGGGCCTTGAACTAGCAGCATAGGTTGTGAACCAAGTAAAAATAAATGTGTTCCTTGTGTTGTGTTTTATTTTATTTCCGCTGCGTACTTTGTAAAACGGGAGTTAGAGACGTGTGTTATTCACACCACCCCACCCCCACTCTAATGCTCTTTTTGATCCTACATTTGGTATCAAAGTGAGGACTCTCTAAATTAGTGAAACACCATCTGAGCAAAGTTTTTTTTTCTCGCATTATGTTTCTCATTTGTTTAAAATCTTTTCTTCCAGCACTTATAATCCAAGACAAAGTCTTAGCACATATTTTTCTCGTTCATTTTCCATGCAAGTCTTTTCTTCTGAATGGTCGGCCCATCAAGAAGGGTATAACACGGCCTAACCGCCTCTCTTCTCCAGTGATGATTTCAGCTACTAGAAGGGTCGAATGGAGTATCATCTAAAGACCCAAGTGGAGATGTGGATCGTGATCCAAACAAGATTCACGCTCCCCACCAATGAAGAAGGCGTACCGCTCGAATGCGACAAATGGGACAACGCAACAAAGAGAAAGATTAAGGCTGATGCTAAAGTCACTCAGACTCTCCAGTGCGACTTGACCAAATAGGAGTTGAACTAAGTCAGACCATTCATCAACGCAAAGGATCTCTAAGACAAGTTGATCGAGCTTCATGAAGGAACCTCCGACGCTAAGGTATGTAAGAGAGATTTGCTTTTGAATAAATTGTATAATATCAAAATACAGGATGGAGAATCAATGAGCTAGCTCCACACCTAGATCCAAGATCTACTTGACGACCTACACTCAATCGGACAGCTTATTGAAAACCTTGACGTGATCAGGTACACTCTAAAAGAGTTTTCGAGAAGCACCTTGTGGGCATCCATGGTTGATGCCTACAAAATTTCGAGGGACCTTTCAAAAGTAAAACTATGAGCTATTTTCTGAATTCGAACTACATGAACAATCTAATGCTACTCCTACTGAAAAATGTATTACTTTGATTGCAGGTAAAATCAAGACTAAGGAGACGAAGCCCAAGTCCCTAACTGAACCCGAATCTGAAGATGAATCATATTTAGAAGACGACGAGGAGATCACCTCCAAACTAGTTAACCTAGTTCGAAAAATACTCAAGAAAAAGAAAATGATCCAATCAAAGAGCAAGCAACCGGGTCTGAGTCGAACCACGAAACCCAAGTCAGAAGTGACCTGCTATGGGTGCAATCAGAAAGGACACTACAAGCCAGAATGGCCAAACACAAAGGAGTCTAAGAAACAACGAAGGAAGAAGGAACTAAAATAATGTGGGATGAATCATCATCGGATGAAGAAGATCAAGGTCAAACAAGCTACCTGTCTATGATGACAGAAGATCATGTGACCAAGTCCGAGTTCGAAGCAGAGTCTGAGTCAAGCCACGGATCCGTATCCGGTTCAGATGATCCAAAAACTAGGGTAGACTCTCTCTTAGTTAACAAATTGTATTCTTTAATTTATGATTTGACTCGAGAACTAGCCAAATCCAATCTCCGAGTCAAGTCACTCCAAAAGGAGGTAAAAGTCTTTAAGGAGAAGACTAACTCAAGTTTTTTAATTGAACAAGTTAAAAATGAAACTTCAACTCAAGTCCAACAACTTAAGGAAGAAAATTCTGTTAGGACACATAGAGAGCTAGAGGGGGTGATTAGCTTTGATCGCTTCTTTGAAATTGATTGCAGCGGAAAACTTGAAGCAATGTTAATACCTTCAATTTTACTTAGTCTTCACCTCCTTGAGGTGACTAATCCAAAGGCTCGGCTCTCTATCATAGCTCTGCTATGAAAATCTCCTTCCAGGAGGCAGAGAAGTCTCGTACAATCTTGAACACGAGAAATACAACAAAAAAATGAAAGCAAATACAAAGAATACAAATAACTTTACATGAATCTTGCTTTGAGTACTTTCTTATTACTCTAGATTGCTTCTTGGTGGTAGAAAATGCAACAACACCTCTTCTCTAAACCCCCAAGAATCGACGACGAAAATCCTAGATGCAGTCCCCTTTATATGGATGTTGCTCGTGTTGATTTTCACCTAGCAATCAATTGGCCTGACTTACCAATCAAATACCACGTCATAAATCAACCGTTCAACCTACATAACGACTCTATTTTGAATACTTAATTGATTGGTGAGTCATATCAATCGATTACCAACTTCTAATAGATTAACACAATCGATTTAGAAGCTTTCTGTTCTCGCGAAAACACTGCCTAATCAATTTTCCAATCGATTCCATAGCTTATTGTGCTCTCGTGATGAGCCTTCCAATCGATTATCCTAATCGATTGGATTGGCTTTAATCGATTCCAGCACTCACTGTGCTTTCACGATAACATCTTCCCAATCGATTGACCAATCAATTGGCTTAGGCTGAATTGATTGCCCCAATTGATTCAGCTACTTCTTTTCTTGTGAGAAACTCATTGACAATCGATTGACTCACTTGGTCAATCGATTGACATGCTTCCCAATCAATTAGTGCTAGCTCATGCCACATGCCAAGTCATCCTTGACCCACTTGGACTTCTGATCATGTGTCAAGTGTTCAGCTCTCAACTGACTCACCTTCAACTTGACCTAGTTCCCAACTAGATTTGCCTAATCCCACTAGGACTTCTCTCTTGTGTCAAGTTTTTAGCTCTCAGTTGATCCACCTTGGACTTAACCTAGTTCCCAAATAGGTTTGCCTAGTTTCCAACTAGGTCTTCCATTTGCCTAGTCCCACAAGGGTTTCCATTGTCTAGTTCCCAACTAGGTCTTCCATTTTCCTAGTCCCACTAGGACTTGCATTCCCTAGTTGCCAACTAGGACTTTCCACTGCCTAGCCTCGCTAGGTCTTTCTATTTGCCTAACCTCAGTTAGGTCTTCCACTTCCTAGTCTCACTAGGTATTTTCCCTTGCCTAACTTCAGTTAAGACTTTTCATTTGCCTAACTATTAGGACTTTCCCAGTCAAGTCTCGTGTCAACCTTGACCTACTTAACTTCTTTCTCACATATTGTCCAAACATCGAAACTCAAGCTTGAGTCAACCCAAGCTTAGTCAACTTGGTCAACCTTGACCCGAGGACGATTACACCAACAAATTCCACTTTGAAAGTTCAAATTAAAGAACTTAAAGGGTCATTGGAATGTACGGTTCACTTCGGGCTCCAAGTACCTTATATGATACTTGGGACTCAAAGGGAAGTATACAATCTCTCTGACTCTAATACAAGTCTAAAACTCAATTCAAATTATATCGGTCATTAGTTAATTGAACTACTAGAAACTAAGTCCAAGCATAGGTTCTTAAATCAAGCTTGAGTAATCAAGTTGGACCAAATCAATATTGGATCCCCAAGAATCAGATCCACTACCTAAATAGACTTTATCAAGGTTATAATTCAAGGGAAGATAATAGAAAAATAATTTTTTTTGTTAGATAAAATGCATGATTGTTTGATTTACTACTTTTTCTGCATTCTTAGTTTTCTTTTCTGCTTAACTTAGAATGGTTATATAAGGATAAAATTTTGATTGACACTTGCCCAACATAGTACTAGGGTGGGGCGAGATGATAGTCCATTAGGGAAACTTGGTCTAGGTAGTCAGGTCGGGTAAGGAGTACCCTACTTGGTCTACTTAGCTAAGTGGAACTGACTAAAGCTATCTCGCCAGATCCTAGACTAGTTAGACCAAGGCTTTTCAATAGATTAGTTAAGTGTTCAATTTCTCGAATTAGCTTTGTCTAAGGAAGTGGTCATTATTCTGATCCCAAGAAGTCCTTTGTGCCTCACCATGATCTAGAAGCTGAAACCTAAAATGTGCACTTAATTAATCGATGATTAAACTTGAATCTAACACATGGTCAAACAATTCTTAGAACTCAAACTAAATTAATGAAGATAAAATTGACAATCATCTCACAAAACCTATAGGGCTACCTTGTTTGAACATCCAAGCATCCGGAAATGCCTATAAAAAGGCTGCAAACAGGGAGCCTTGAATATCACTTCCGAACGGTAGGACCAAAAAGCGCGATAGAAGGGGGGGTTGAATATCGCTCGTCGAAAACCTTTCTTTTACTTTACGAAAACAATTGCAAAGTTGTAGTGGAAATAATAAAACATAAATGCTCGATCGGTTACTTGGTTCACAGTCTAGTGTCTGCTACTCCAAGGCCTACAATCCCTTGGATCATTTCGGTTAGGTAATACACTAATATTTTCCTTCCGAGAATCTTTCGGAGGCGGAGAAAACCTCGTACAATGATACAGAGACTAATACAAATTAATATTCTCTATTATAAATCAAATATGCAAGTAATATGATGTTATCGACAACAACTTAGTAGAACTTGAGTGTTCGTTATCGGAGAGCCTCTCGACGTGTCAATCAGTAGTACTTGCACAAACAAATCAACAGACAGAAGAGATGGATTGTTTGAATTGTGTTTGCAGCATCAAACCTCGAGGCTTCTTTTATAAGCTTTTCTACTAGTCGACTGAACCTCTGATCGGTCGATCGAACTCCAAAACATGCCCTGGATCACGTCCAAGTTCATGATCTACCCAGATCGTATCTTTCGCGAAATCTGCTTTTATCGGTCAACCTACAACTCTATCGGTCGACTGAACCTCAGAGTTTCCTTCGATGCTCGATACAATCTTATCTGATTTGTGCTTATCAAATGTAATCAATTGACTAAACACTTTATCGGTCGACTGAACCTTAAAGTTTCCTTCGGTTCTCGATATGATCTTATTCGATTTATGCTTATCAAATGCAATCAGTCGACTGAACACTTTATCGATCGACTGAACTCTTTAGTTTCCTTTGTTGACTGATTCGATGTCATCCGATCTAAAGTTATCAGATATGATCGGTCGACTGAAAGACCTATCGGTCGACTGAATGGTTATTTCCTTTTTTGCATGGATTCGAATATGATCTGTGCTTATCCACTTGGATCGGTCGACTGAACCACCATGTTCGATCGACCGAATCCTTCGGTCAATCCAAATTTTGTTTCTCTACAAAACAAAGTTAGCACCAGATAAATATATAGTGTATATATATAGTGATAATCCTGCAAAACAAAGTTAGAACCAGATAAATATGCATGAATTAATCTGACAGTTACAACTGTCTGATCTCAACTTAAAAACCTTCATTGGTTTTTTTAGTCGGATCAACGCCTAAGGTTGTTCTCAAAATGAGAACACGTCTTCACACCTTCTTTTCAGAAGGACTTCTCTTCTTCATATTCTTACCTTACTTACCTGTCAAATATCCAGTCTAACTGACCTATTTGGACTTCTTCTTTTTCTTAGTATCCGATCGACCTGATCCACTAAAACTTTCCTGCAACACTGAATTAGCATAATATATACAAATAGTAAAGGTAAAATAGTGTTAGCAATATTCAAAATACGCTGGTCCGATCGACTGTGCGTGGTCTACCAGACACTTGCTTAGAGTTCATTCCTCCAAGACTTATCACTTGCCTAGGTCATCTTTGACCTGTCAGGACTTCTCTTTTTGCCTAGGTCAACCTTGATCTGTCAGGATTTCTACCTTCGCTTAGGTGAACCTTGACCTGTCAATATTTCTACCTTTGCCTAGGTCAACTTTAACTAGTCAGGACTTCTACCTTTGTTTAGGTGAACCTTGACCTATCAGGACTTTTACTTTGCCTGGTCAACCTTGACCTGTTAGGACTTCTACCTTTATCGGTCATCCAGTTAACATTAACTTGATTAGACTTTTTCCTTACTAGTCATTCAGTCAACTTTGACCTGACTAAACTTCTCACTTTGCTTGTCATCTAGTCAACCATGACTTAACTAGACTTCTCATTTTTCTAGGTCAACATTCACCAGACTCCATTAAACATATTTTCAAACAAACATCAAAATCCTAGAGGTCGTTTGCACCAACATGAACTTCCTCTCTCGAGTCTTCTTGCTCCTGCCTTGCTCCAAAAATCTGATGCTATGCCGGGATGCTTCTCTGACAATCATGCTCGACCTCGGATCGTTAAAAGTTGTCGGTATATTGTTTATTTATTGCTTTGTCATTACATACTTTAATTTTAAGGAACAATAAACATGTTATCGTTCCTCGAATATTTGTAAAAGGCGAATCTTCGCCTCCGAATCATTGTTCAAAGGGGAAGACTTTTAGTGGATTGTCTATCAGATGCAGTTAATGACAATTTTGGACTAATAACATAGACTGTGAATAAAGTAAAAAAAATGAACGTGTTCCTTGTGTTGTGTTTTGTTCTATTTTCGCTACATACTTTAAAAAATGAGAGTTAGCGGCACGCGCTATTCAACCCCCCCCCCCTCCCTTACTACACGAAAAAAACTGAAATGCAATGCTTTTTTTAAAAAGCATTATCTTTTTTTTTACGATGATTTTAGTGAAAATCATTGTATATATATATTTTTTCCTTATCAAAAATAATATTTTTTTAAATAATCAATTGTACGTCAATTTTCATGTAATTATTAATTACTTTAAAATTTTCACATAATTGTTACCTAAAGCTTCCTTTCTTTTCGTTGTATTAAATTTATTTTGGAAATTTTACCTTTTTATTAAATAACGATAAATTTGAATATTTTTTTATTTTTTTGAAATAATTTGTTTTATGCATAAAAAAAAATTCTACTTAATTAGAAATATCTTCATATGAATGTCGAACTTCATATGAATGTCGGATCGAGACACAACCCTATCTGTCATGGTCTTCCTACCTCGTCGTCGGCTTGAGATTTCTACTCTTCCCTCGCCGTCTCCCTCGCGATCTTCCTACCTCGTCGTCGGCTCGAGATTTCTACTCTTCCCTCGCCGTCTCCCTCGCGGTCTTCTTACCTCGTCGTCGGCTCGAGATTTCTACTCTTCCCTCTTTGTTCTCACCGCTATCTTACTGCGTGACCTCGGCACCTCTTTCCAACCATCGCCCCTTCTGGTTGGTGCTAGATTCTGAGGTCGAACCCCATCGAGACCGAGCAAGTGGTGCTCCGTCTTCCTTTTCTTCCGCGTAGAGACTCTTGATCTACTTCAACGGGTAAATTTTATGCTGGTTATCTTCTTTGATTTGTGTGATTGTTGTTGCTTATTGTCTTCTTTTGTGCCTCATTCATGCTGGATCATAGGAGATATTTCAAACCTGTATTTTGGTCCTTATCGTGTTCTATGTGTTGGAAGCTTCTGTGCATAATTTTTTTTTGTTCTTGGAACATTGCTACTCTTCATAGTGTTATTTGGAGTTCAAAAGAGTTTGAGAAACTAATTCTTGATTGAGTTGGAAAACTGCGATTTTGACCAAGAAAATTGTATCATGCTTGCACTATGCTATTATGAGTTTTTTGTTACAGGGAGAATTTCAAAAAAATTTAGCTTGTCCCACTATTACACTTTCTTTTCACATGTCCCTCAAAGTTTAAATATAATCAAAATGCTTTCACAATTTACTTTTACAACAACAACAACTATTAAATGATTTGCAAGTTACTATTCTATTAGATTTGTTTTTTTTTTAGTTTAAGTTATTCATTGGAGAGTACTCTTTCGGGAAGGCACATATTATAGTTCAAGTTAAGCCAAAGCAATACTTGATATGCTAAAAGGTACTTGTTGTACCTATCAATCAAAGTTGATGAATCCAAGGTTTGTAATGCATATATTATAAAGAAAATGCATTTTTGCACATAGTGGACAGTACTTGTTGAACCTACCAATCAAAGTCGATGAGTCCAAGGTTAGTAATGAATATATTATAAAGAAAATGCATTTTTTACATATCTTTGTTTAAACGATTTGCTCACAAATCAAACCGATATTTGTTAATGTAGCTTGACAAACATCTTTTATCAAGGTATTTTACAGAGCACCATCATGACAATCTTACAGAATTTTCAGAGAATGTATCATTGGTGATCTACATCCGTCAGAGCGTTATTATGCAAAACAACAAGCTGAATATGCTATTATGGAGGTACTTTACTAGGTTCACAGAATATTTGTCTTCATTTCATGGCTACAATACAAATGGTCACATAGTAGATAACTTTTTCCTGTTATAGTTTTGTAAATTGAATACTATGTTTGTGCTACACCATAAATTTAGCAAGCCATGAAGTGAAAAACTTGATCTTAATATGGCCGAGCAAGAGTTATAATAACTTTTTCTACTGGTTGTCTCAGTTACACATGTACTTCAGGTATCTATTGAACCAACAGTCGATAAGGGAATATATGGTTACTAATTTCTTGCATACTTCAACAACTATCCATATAAATATTTGCACCTCTCATCTACTGAAAATGACTGGATTTATACTGTTTTTTTGGCAATATTTCAGAACCAATTAAATGAAGCATAAATATTGTTTTTCATTCATTACTTTGTTCAAATATTATGGCCATCTTATCTTCATTGCAAAGAGTTTGGAACATTGATCTATATATGGGGAATGATGATTCTTGATGCGTAAAGCCTTATTATAAAACCAGGCAAGAAAACAGAAAATAAATACTTGTTATGGTGGCATGTTTACTGGATAGGATCCATATTAGATGGGAATCATGATAGGTCAAGTCAGATTTTTGGAAAATTTGATCCGACCCAATTGATTTTGGTTATCAAGAAATTTCAACAGTATTCAGATTAAATCTGAATAAAAAAATTATTTGATTTAGTTTTTGAGTTTTCAGATTTCTTTTGGTTTCAGAATCTTGAAATTTTAATTAAAACTAAAATCCAAATACCACCTTAAATATTTCAATTATGAGCTGAAACCTGAAATAGTTAAAATTTTAGGTTGATTCAAATCCATTTTTCTAGTTTGCTTGAGGATTAATGGATTATCGAATTTTTCTGCTTACCCCTATTTGAACTATAGACCATATAGGATTTTATTCACATCAGACATGAATATTTCTAAGTTGAGACAGTGGTCCAAAGGACATGTCTTTCTTTACATGAACAGTCAGAAGAAATAAGAGAATCCTGACTTTTTCCCCCCTAAGAATACTGATCCCATAATGAAAGATCTTTGCTGATATGTTCCTTTATCTTTGAGTTCAGATAAATAAAAAGATTGTACCAGCCCCATTTCTTCTATAACTTTCAGATCTACTTATTGGCTTGTTAGGTTAGGTTATACAAATTGTCAATTCTAGCTTCTTTGTCTATTTGTCTTTCAATATACCTTATAAAGTGGTTGGTCCAACTGAAATCATTATTTCATTAATTAAATCTAAAAAAAATAGTGTTGAAAATGATTGGTTCATCTTTGCCACTTGATGTGCTAATAAACTCAGAAATTTACGAATATTTTGAGGTGAATCTTATCATCTTCTAGTGCAACCGTTTTAAGGAGATGAAGTTAGTAGTGGATCTAATGACCTCAAGTCTATAAGATTCACCTTCACTAAGTACAAACATAGAATAATGAACCCAATCATGATGGTAGGTATATAGCAGGTCAGTTTTGAACCCTCTACTTGTTAATCTTATCATATCCTTAATATGCTTCATCATCTAGATAATATTTTTCCATATAAGCACTTCATTGTTTACGCGAATGATTCAACTATAGATTATTGGTTGCACATTTGGAGTTAGCACCATTATTGATGATCACCTTTATCTTTCTGTGAAGGTAATTATTAATGCTGTCCATGTTGATTTGGGTAGTCATTGCTCAATCAGTGTTACACCATGCATCTCTAATTTGCATTCTGAATGATGGCATTCTGGTCTTGAGTTCCTTTATGTCATCAAGATTCTTGCTAATGGCGTTGAATAGAGTAGGGTGTGTGATTCAAAATCTTTGGCTTGAAGTACAACAATTCACATAAACTCAATGTCATTGGCTACACAGAGAATATAGTGGAAATGAAGCCCCTGGAAAATAGCTTGAGAAGAATATCTTCTTTTGCCTTATGTCCATAAAATTATTCTTTGTTCGTTACCTTGAACAGGATGATCATTGGTCATTAAAGTTGAGGTTATCTGCAATTCTCTTTCTGAGAAGAAATGAAGCTTCAAAGCCAGCCAGAGGACTTCAAATACCACTTCTGTTACCAATTTGAAGCATGACACTTCACTCACGCAAAATAAATAAATAATAATAATAATGCTTTTAGAATAAAACTACTCTGATAAAGTTAATTGGTTGATGGTCTAGTTTTACACCTACAATATTTTTTTTAGTTTTACTTTTGCTGCTCCTACCAAACTTACTATATTTTGTACCTAGTTTTATGGGATAAGATTACTACAAGTCCTACAAGAAGTTCTTCTCTTATTCATTTTATCAAATATAACTTTTAATTTGGAGGTTTTCTTCATTTGAGAGATAGGTGACTTTGACATGCAACCCTGTGAAATTCTCAGTTGAGGCAAATGAATATCTCCTCACATTAGATCACTCGCTGAAGCACCTGATCCAAAGTAATGTTGTTTTGACACTCCTGCATCGGCAAGCATCTTGTGATAGAATCAGTTGGGTAAATGATATTAAAAAAACATGTGGTAAAAGAAATGAGAGAAAGGGCTAGGTTTGACAATGCCACTACCATTACCACACCACAATAGGTGAATTTAACTACAATTAGCAGGTTGTCTGATGCGATCATGGTCGATCTTTTTTATATTTTAATGTCAAGGCGATTGTTGTCCATAATTTATGGTGGGTAGCTGAATTTGGATTGAATGCATCATCTCCACAATCTTCAAATGTCATAGAAGAATCATAGAAATATCTACTTTAAAATTCTATGCTCTAAACTTGCCTTTGATTAATGACTAATTTTGCTTCAAGTTCGGCCTACAATGCATATTGGATTTTTGTGGAACCTTGGTGTTCTTTGTAGCTTGAAGATATCACATCCAAGTGTTGTGTTCATCATCATCACTAACACGGTCACAACTGTGATTATTGTGTTGGAATTATACATCCAACATGCATACTGCCAAGCAAGATCACCAGCATTTGTTATTTGTCTATATGATATAGTTGTTCAATTTATTATATTAATTAAGCTAATTGTGGTAAATTAAGAAATATTTAATATGAAACAGAAGATTAGAGTAAACATAGTATGTAAATTCCAGAACTCCAAAAGAATAATATAAGAAAATCAAACTTTTATCAAAAAAGAGGTCGATGAAAGCGATGCAGATGCAATTTAAGAATAATATAGAAAGAAACTTTACTGATGATTATTGTTGCTTTAGGAACTAAATTAGCTTCTCGTTTTGCTTCTAGCATAACATCATCAATCATGTTAGAGTTGCTTCATTTGAAAACAACTTCTAATAA
>JBBUKS010514826.1:0-13123 GCA_038050645.1 Hedychium gardnerianum | reverse complement strand
TCTAATAAAATAATTAACTCAAAATTTATTAAAATAATCATCTAAACAAATACTAACTGCATGTGATGAGATCATGCCTAGTTATTATGGCAACACCTCATGTATTATCATACCTAGTTATAATCCATACTATAGAGGATACGAGGATTGATTGAGTCAAATTTGTTCCCAAATATAATAAAAAGGATATTTTAACCGTATAAAGTATTATTTAATAATTTATAAAAGAGTGATATTTTTTATGATATAGATAATTAGCGATGTCTTTTTAATTTTCTGTCGTGTATTTATCTTTGTTAATATTTCTCATAAAGAATTAATTATTAATTATTAATTTGTTTCTTTTTTTCCATTTTAACCTGATAAAATAATAATGATGAATTACAATATTGATCAATTTTGAAAAGTGAAGTTCCAGACCATTTGCTTCCTCTAACGCTCATTTCCACACCCTACCAATTGAAATGACATAAGAAATTAGATAATTATATAAATATATTTTTAAAAATAAATAAGTTGCTCTTATTTGTATTATCATTAAAATGATATTTTATTTTTATCTGAAAAATATTTTTTTATTGTAATTAAAATTGTTATAATAACATTGTAATAAGAGTATTTTTGAATAAAATATAGAGGTAAAAAGGAGAAGTTTTCCTAATTGAGTTGGTTGGGAAAATAGTAGGCCCAACTATTCATCCCAATTAAAAGCCCATACGTTCAGCCCACTTTCAAGTTCCATCACCGTCGGGATCTCTTTCTTTCGCTTCGCTTTCATCTTGTTTCATTTCTCAAGCTCGCGGAGAATCCAAAGGCGAAGGAGAGAAGAAGAAGAGAAAGAGCGAGGGAGGAAGAGAAGATGTCGAAGAAGAAGGCTTCCTTGACCATGACGCTTAAGGACTTTCATGGTGGCTCCATCCCTTCCCAACTCGTCCTCCCCTCAGCACCTGGCAGCGGCATCAACAACGCGTACAACTTCTTTTTCCTTGATTCTATTGCCTCTTCTCTTTGAGTTTCTGATCGATTCAAAAGGAAAAAAGATGAGTTCCCCCCCCTATTCCTTCTTTTGTGCAGCTCCGCTAGGCCGACTGATCGACCTGGCGCTTGGGGCATCGGTGCACCACCCGGCGCCGGCAGGTCCGACCTTCAAACCCACCACTTTCTCCGCCCCCGTCCCGGATCCGCAGGCGCGGCTTCCGCCTCTGCCCGCGCCTTTGAAGAACGACCCGCTGCGTTCCTCTCGCATCCGCCCCACATCGGCAGGCATTTTGATGAGGATGAGCGCGAGCCCTTCGACGCTTCCTCCGTCCCCCGCCGCGCCGCCGCCCCTGACGATGTTCTCCGGCCCTTTGCCCCGCCCAGATCTGAGCCCAAGCGCCCCATCTCGAGTCCGATAGTTCCCTCACTTGTCATCGCTCCTGTGCCTAACCCTGGCCATGTTTCCCCCTCTCCTCCTCCCTCCAGCAACGTCGGCTCTGCTTGGGGTCAGAGGAAGGAAATCGGAAGTGAGCCGCCGCCTTCTTTACCGACCCAGCCTGTATGTTCGGCATCGAGGCTCGCACAGGCGAGCGCAGTTGAGAAGGTGTCATCGGGCAGATGGAACTTAAGGCATCCAGAGGCGGAGACTGTGAGACCCCATGAAAGGGAAGACTTGGAAAAGCAGTTTGTTGAGACAGTTCGAATTGTGGACGGCGTCGATCTGGATCGAGAAAGGGAGAATCCAAAATCAGTTTCATCGCCGGTGGTCTATGCAGACGTCAAGGAGAGCGCTTTGCCAGTCTCTTATCCAGTTAGGGTACAAGATCAGCATCGGGCAAGATCGCCAATGTACCCTGAGGTGAACGAGAAACAAACTACTGGTTACTTGTTTGAAGGTGTTCGGCCAACTTCCAGTGATGGGGCTTTCAGTGGGTCAAAAGTACATAAACAAGGTGCGACAGAGGTGTTAGAGCGTCCAAAGCTAAAGCTTCTCCCAAGAAGAAAGCCACTTGAATCTCAAGATATTCAAATTAGAGATTTTGATGACAAGCAGGTATAGGTGGTATCCTTTTTTTTTGACAATCTTCTTGTTGTTGGTAAAATTTTAAGCATCTGAAGTCATATTTGCTTGCAAACATGTGGTTGTTATTTGGCACTTGTATGGGCATATCAGGTATCCATGAACTCTGTGCAAGTTCACAATGCCCATGAAGTGCATGGCAATATAAAATTTCCAAAACCAGAGTCAGCTGGAGCAGATGAAGGGGATCAAGCAATTGAACGCCCCAAACTGAATCTAAAGCCTCGGTCACAAACTATTGAGCAGTCAGAAGGAAGTGCTGACAGGGAGAGGTCAGAATCTCTTTTATGCTAAACTCGTTTATCTCACATTTTTATGGTAAATTGTTGAATATATGCAAACTTTACACTTTTTAAGAAGTCTGTCATGAAGTTCTAAAATTAATAAATCTATCATAAACCTTTCACGATGTTTAACTCTGGTTAAAATACCATTAAGTGATGATGTTGCACCATGCTTAATAATAATTTTGTCAACTCAGATGCTATGCCACCCACTAATTAAATCCAATCAATTAAAAAAAATGATCTAATATCGACACTTCTTGATTGATTTTGGTTAAAATATCATGATGAGACCAGCTGACCAACGTGATCCCGCAACTACCCCCTCCTCTCACCTCTGTGCCCATGTGGCCAAGTGTGGGCACGACCAACTTTTCTGTCATCTCCTCCTCCCCTACCTGTCTTCGGATCCACACCACTACAACCTACACTTCCTCTACCACAATGTACTTGAATGATGACCCTAATGAGAATGTCTGCAGGTGGGGCATAGAGGATACCTCCAACATTGTTTCCCACCAGTTGACACTTTCAATGTTGAACTAAACGTTGCTGTCCATGAAGGCATCTTGGAGTGGAGGTGGTAAGGGCGCAGTAGGGAGGGTGACGGAGGTGTGACAGAGAGGGCAAGAGGAGTTAGATCAATCTGAGCTAGGGGTTGTGTGGACGGAAGGAGCAGAGGCAAATGACATAATCCATGGAGGATTTAGGGAGGATGGACAGGGAGGATGCGAGGGAAAATGGAGCGAATCGACTAGTGTTGCCTTGTCTTTGTTGAAGAAGCTGAGTCAACGGAGGAATGGGAGTCAGATCCATGTGGAAGTTGAGGTGGTGGAGGGTACTGCAGTGATGAATGAGTTGTGAAGATGGGAGGAGGAGGTTGATCATGGTGGAGACAATGAAGGCGGATACAATGAAGACAAAGGTGATGATGGTAGAGATGATTAAGAGGCTGTGATTGAGGGACTCGGGGCAGAGCTACTGATGGCTTCGGGAGAGGCCTTCACCACCTTGCAAAATGGGAGGTGAGATGGCAGCGAAAAGGCAGGTGTTGATATTACATTGGTTTTTTTTTTTTTTGATTGATTGGATTTAATTAGTGGGTGATGTGAAATCTGAGTCATTAGGTCTGTTGCCACATCATCACTTAACGACAATTTGATTGGAAGTTAATGCTGGGATGGATTTGTTAATTTTGAAAGGTCACTATAGATTTGTAGAACATGTAAAGTTCATGATACAAATTAGTGTTTTTTTTTAAAAAAAAAGGAGTCTAGCTGTTTGTTTGTATTTTCTAGTTACTTTATATTTGACTTTTGTAGGTGTTCTGCAGATAGCTGATAATTTTACATTTCTCTCAGCTGCTTTGGTTGTCTTCTCTTTTCTATTAATTTTGTGTAAACCGACCTGAGAAATTGTCAAGTTGGCCAAAGCACAAAATTGCATATCCAAATGATGATTCAGTCATCGATTTATTTCGCTCTTACTGATGACTTATCTTGGCTCTTCATTTTTTAGATCATGCCAACTGATTGTTTTTTTGATATGGTTGAAAAAGATATAAACATTTTGAGGGGATTGAATATATGATGCAATGATTTGGTTTCTAGATTAAAAAGATGTGAGTCCCAACATTTGGCATTGATTACATGGATTTATCAATCATTGAATTCTATGTAAGGCTATTTCTCTACTTAAAATTCAGATTCACAAATGATGACCTGGTTTACAAAAACTACTGTTGATATTTATTCATGAACTTATTGACTTAATTTTAGTTTTTCATCTAGGCTTGAGACCCACATAGGCGGGTGTTGATTTCTAGATAAATAGTTAAGAGTTAATAAACATATAGAAAAGAGTTTTGTAACCACCTCTCCTCTTTTACTTTAACTCTTTCAAGAACCATATGAACATTAGGCACCAAGTCACAATCACACAATCACACAAAAGGCTTCACACTCTAGGTATATTTGCAAAAGAGACTACACTCACTTATCCCATGTTGTCCATTCTCGAAGGTAAGTAGTGTATCAGTTTAAGACTACTAATGCATAGTGCCCACATTTCAACAATTGGATAAGGTTCTGGGTAACTTTGTCTAGTCCTGTGCATCTTGGGCCACCCCATTGATTTGATGCAGAATGTCATAGAGAGGTTGGGAAATGGAGCTTTTGAAGGGGGTGGAGGAACAAAAACACTATGTTTGCTCACAGAATTTAAAATCTTAAAATGCAATATAATAACATCTTATTTCCTAGGTCTCACACATGGATATGCTTTCTATTTTACAGTAAAGGTATAAATATGCATCATATTTTTTGACTTTTTTAATCCACTGATGATATTTGATGCTGGGCCAAATTATTGGTTAGCTATAAATTCATAAGGGCGTCTTTTGCTTTTCTCATATTGCACAGTGCATTGATTATCACACTTAATGATCGTCCTTGAATCATTGACAATGTAACTGATTTCTTGTGAACTATACTACCTTGCTCTATTGTAGGAAAAATGTTTTTGGTGGAGCTCGACCACGGGAACTGGTAAGTTTCTTTGTTTATCTATATATGCAGAACTCTTCTTGGGTCCCAATGCAGGATGGGTTTTCTGGTGCCTTCTAAATCTTTCTTTTAGTTATATAGCAAGTAATTATAATTTTGCAGGTTTTGAAGGAGCGTGGCATAGATATTGCAGCTAATGAGCTTGACATGATCAGATCATCCAACAGGTAGTCACTGTCTGTATCATGAACTTTCATCTTGTTGCTTGTTTCTTTGACTAAATTTATTGAAAGATAAATGACTGTTAGTTTATATAAGCGGAAGAGGTGTTTCATTGCCATATTTTCATTCTATAGTTTATGCTTTAAAGTTTAAAGGACTTGCTTTGTCGTGGGACTTAAAAACATTATGAGCCAATAAAAATACAGTTGTACTTCTGTATAATGCAACTTCGTTGATTTTTCCCAACCTTTTGCCTGTATATTAAAAATTTTAAGTCACGACTCTTGTAACTTTGATCTCAACTGTTCTTGTAGAGGAGTTGTTCAGCGAGATAAAAGAATTATGACTATTTTCTAGATTCACAGCTCACATTTTTGTACATTTAGGTTCCTTGAGTACAACTTGTCTACCGCATTAAGTGTTCACTAGAGACGATTAAGCCTGGGAAATTAAGTTAAGATGCTGTTGAAATCTGTGAAACCTATTACAATTTTATTGTACATTTTTATTTGGTAGGTTTGTCCATTTATTCTATTTTGATATTCTGCTCTTGTTGATAGTGCCTATAAATTGTGTTGGTGGTTTGTAACATGTGCATTCCTCCTTCGTATCCTTATTATCTAAATGTGGATTAACCGTGGAGTTTGTTAGGCGCCTTTCAAAGCTTATTTATATTGCATGTCTTTTGTTTTGCTTTTCTGCGAGGACTAGGAATGATCTTCTGAAGATTGATCACAAGACAGAGCCAAATTCATCAACCCAACTTGGAGAAAGAGCTGAGAGGCTGTCTGCTGCGCAAAGGACTGCGAAGGATTCGGAGAGCAAAGGCTATGGCCCAGATAATGAGAGAGTAGATATGCAAAACGCTTTGTGGAGAAACGATAACAGAAAGAACTCTAGAGAGAGTGACAAACCACTTGAACAACCTCGTGCGGACACGGACAATTGGCGCAAGCCTGTCATAGAGAATCAAAAACCTGAAGTTCCTGGACCTCGATTTGGGAAAGGTGCCTCTGCATTGGAGCTTGCTCAAGCATTCTCGAGATCTGTTTCCGACGCTAGGCCAGAGAACAAGATTCCTGGTCAGAATCAACTTCCTTTTTCCCGCCTTACCGGCACAAAGGAGCTTTACTCGGGAACAACTCATAGGCAGATTAACGGCTACTGATCTATTGTTTTTCTCCAAGCTTCTACCTTTGAAATGGTTTTGAACCGGTTGACTATCGTCGCAGCCAGTGTTCTATTTTTCCTGCAATCAGATAGTAACATGATGCATTGCGCCCTGACAAACATTATTTGAATTACTGATTCTAAACAATAGATGATTAAGGAAGCCATTCTACTAAATTTTTTGTTTATTATCATTTTCTAAATCCTTGCAGATTGAGTACTTTCTTTTAGGATCAACATTAAACGATGCAGAAAGACTCTTAGTACTGAGGTGAAGATTCAGGTTCTTTGTTGGGATTGTATGCAAGTCTATCCGGTGCTTGAAAGCAATCTCATACCGAAGTAAATATGATTGAGACAACCATTGAAGTTGAGTGAGTTTGGGAGAATTAATTTAATTTAATTTTTTATAAAATCCGTTTAGGTTTAATGATTATAACTAGTTGTTCTGAGAGAAAACTCCTACCTGTTCTTGCCTCTCCATTCATGCATTGACTTTGACTTTGCATTCATATCTACATCACCTGCCTCAATAGATTTGCCCAAAATTTTGCAAAATTTTGATGATGATGATGATGAGAGAGCTTCCCTTCTTCTTCTTCCTCGTTAATTTTACACTCGTTCTCTTAACTTCGGTTTCCTTCGCCATCGACACATTAACCCTTCAACAAACTCTCCTCGACGCCGACGGAACCACCTTGCGGTCCTCCGGCGATCGATTCGAGTTGGGCTTCTTTACCCCGATCGGCTCTTCCTACCGCTACCTCGGAATATGGTTCTACAACATCTCAGTTCCATCCTACGTTTGGGTGGCCAACCGCCGGCGACCGCTCACCGGACTCTCCGGCCGCCTCTCGTTGACGACCAGCGGAACGCTCCTTCTCACCGACGACAGCTCGGGGACGGAATTCTGGTCCTCCGGCGCCAGCTCCGTTGCCGTGAGCAACCCGGTGGCCCAGCTTCGCGACGACGGTAACTTCGTCGTCAGGGAGGCAGCCGGGAACGGCTATCCGGCGTGGCAGAGCTACGACGTGCCCACGGACACGATCCTCCCAGGGATGCGGTTCGGTCGAAACACCACCGGCGGGTTCAATCTCAACCTCACGTCGTGGACGAGCCTCAGCGACCCGGCACCGGGCGACTACGTGCTGGGCGTCGACATGGACGGCGTTCCGGAGGAGTTCTTGTGGCGCGGCAATCAGCCGCTGTGGCGGTCGGGGCCGTGGACCGGGCTCTACGTTAGCGGCGTTCCGCAGATGGGGCAAGAGAATCTGGTGGAGTACCACTATGAGCCGGCGACCCCCCAACAATTCGTCTACTCCTACACCGTCCGCAACAGCTCCTTCCTCTCCAGAATCACCTTGAACTCCTCCGGCCAGGTTCAGCTTCTGGTGTGGGCGGAGGACAACCCCGAGTGGAACGTTCGAGGATACGTTCCCATGGATCCCTGCGACACCGTGGCGGCGTGCGGCCCCAACGCGATCTGCTCCCCCAACTCGTCGCCGATGTGCGTGTGCCTGCAGGGGTTCCAGCCCAAGAACCTCACCAACTGGGACCTGATCAGGAGCTGGTCCGACGGATGCCTGAGGAAGACCGACTTGGACTGCCGCAACACCACCGACGGATTCTTCACCCAGAGCAGCGTAAAGCTGCCGGACACGTCGTCCGCAGTCATGAACACGAGTTTGACCTTGGAGGAGTGCGGCAGTCTGTGCCTGATCGACTGCAACTGCACGGCCTACGCGAGCGCCAACGTCACCGGGAGCGGCTGCATTCGCTGGACCACGCAGCTCACGGACATCAAGTTCTTCTTCGGCGGGGACGTCGGGCAGGATCTCTTCGTCAGGCTCGCCGCCGCCGATCTTATCGAAGGTGAACAAATTAGTTGACTGCACCTTCACGATTCGTCCATTTCAACATATTCCTATCTCTATTCTGTAGCCTACTCTGAATCAAGCACTCCTCGCCGGCGGCGTGTAGGGCTGATCGTAGCAGTTACTTTGGTGGCGTCGTTTCTGCTACCCATCGCTGCTTTTTGCATATGGAAATGGAAGAGCAAAAGTATATATATCATCAATCCGTCCTTTCACCTTCTAATTCTCAGGCTAATCCATCTGCTGAAACTGTCTTCTTCTCGGCACGCAGAGAGGTGCGTGGTTGAAGCAGCTGAAGAAGAAGATCTGAACCTCCCCTTATTTGACTTAGGCGCCATTGTCAATGCCACCAGCAATTTCTCCATTGGCAACAAGCTCGGCGAGGGAGGATTCGGCCCAGTATACAAGGTGTGTGTGACAGTGCAGGGTTTGGTTGTGTGGATCGCAGGGCAAGTCTTGTTTACAGCAAGACAGTGCTGATTCATTGCAGGGTAGATTGGAGGAGGGACAGGAGATTGCTGTAAAGAGACTCTCCAAAGCATCCGCGCAGGGTTTGAATGAGTTCAAGAACGAGGTGCAGTTGATTGCCAAGCTGCAGCATCGAAATCTCGTTCGGCTTGTTGGTGGCTGCACTGAAGCAGGAGAAAGGATGCTGATCTATGAGTTCTTGCCCAATGGAAGCTTAGATAAGTTTCTGTTTGGTGAGTGATTGATTGATCATCTACTTGTATTTGGTGAGTTTTGTGTTCTTCGACCTAGGGAAACTTCTTTGTTTTCAGATAAGGCTGAGAGCGGACGGTTGGGCTGGACGTTACGTTATAATATCATCGTCGGTATTGCTCGAGGCCTTCTTTATCTTCATCACGAATCGAGATTTAGAATCATTCATAGAGATGTGAAAGCAAGTAACGTTCTTCTTGATAAAGATATGAAACCCAAAATATCAGATTTTGGCATGGCAAGAATAGTCGATGGAGATGAATTAGTTGAAAAAACAAACAGAATTGTCGGAACATAGTAAGTGGTATTCTATTCGATCATTAGAAATCAAATTGCATGATTCACTAATTATTATTTTTGTTGTAGTGGATATATGTCTCCTGAATACATCAAGAATGGAATCTTTTCAATCAAATCCGATATTTTTAGTTTTGGAGTATTGGTGCTTGAAATCGTGACCGGCAAAAGGAACACTGAGGTTTTTCCGTTGGCACAACACCTAAATCTATTAGATTATGTAAGTATGGTAAATTTAAATCTTTAAGGTTCATTATTGATATGCCCATAATTGTAATTAAGTGATTACAGATATGGAGATTATGGAGAAATGGAAAAGCCTTGGAATCAATCGATGAGACAATTAGCACTTCATTTTCTACTGAAGAAGTCGCGAAATGCATAAATATCGGTCTCTTGTGTGTTCAAGAGAGGCCTAGCGACAGACCAACCATGGCATCAATACTATTGATGTTAGGAAGTGACAATGTATTGCTACCTGAACCAAGTCAACCAGGTTTTGTTGGTTCAAGAAATATATGGGAAGGCAAATTATCAAGTACCATGCAATACACATCTTCAAACCAAGTATCGACCACAAACTTAGAAGGTCGATAGCTAATAATCGAAGTAGAAAAATGTGATACCAAATGTAATAAGTATGTTGAAATTTTGTTATAAGAATCTTTCATGTTTGTTATAGATTATAAGGAGGGCTAAGGCAAGTAGATTTGTTATTTAGCTAAATGCAAACTTTGTTTCTGAACTCCGCTGCGAAGATAGTAGTAAGAACTCAGTGTAGCAAGTATTAACGCATGTAGTAAACTAAAAACAAATAGCTAAGGTAGCGAGTACTATTGTTTTAAACAACTCGTAATACTTTTTTGTTCTCTACAGTATATTTGTCTTACACTTGAATTATTGAGTGAGTGCGTGAGGTTACATAAGCCTCTATAAGATATTTGCTTTTGAAAATTTGGCAAGAAAGGGCACAAGAAACTGTTCGATAGTAGGATTGTTTGAGATTTTAATGTGTCAATCCAAGGGTGGTGAGAGGTGAATGCCTACCTGGCCTTTAGCCGGGGTCATTTTATTTTTTTATATATAATTATTCATCCAATCAAGTTTAAATTATCAAATCAAATTCCACGATTAACTCAAGCTTTATATATATAGCAACAATTTATGTGAACATCTTATGTGATTAAAACCAGAGTTTTTTTTCTTTTCTTCGCACGAGAATTTTTTTTGACTCCGATTGTCCATATTTTTTTTTCAAAAAATTTCACATCTCGTCGCCTCTCTTTTCCCTGATTCCCTAAACTCTCTTTTCCTCTCCTCTCTTTCCCCTGGTTTCCTAAACTCTGTCTTCCTCTCCTCTTTTCCCCTGGTTCCTTAAACCCTAAATCCATCGTCGCCGTCGCTACCGCCTCCGTCGCCTCTCCTTGCATCCCTGGCTGTCGCCGCTCGTTCCCACTTGTGAGGTAATTTCTCTTATTTTTCTCTATATGAATTGGGGTTCATATCTTGTGCAGATTTGAAATACTGATGAGAATGAGTACCTACAGTTGCTTGTTGTTATATTTTTTCTGTCAGTTAAAGGATTAGATTTCAACCTTATACTTTAATTATTTTATATTCCATTTAATAGTTACAAGTTATTGCTACTTAAGATCCACAAATTCTAGCAATTAAAATAATTGATCAAAGTTTAGAAGAAATAACTAAAGACACAAAGAACAGATTGCCTAAGCGTACTAACCAATATATATAAACTAGATTTCCAGAAGAAAACTGTTGATAACAAGACATACATGGTGCTATGTTCAAACCAGCACCACGTTGGTGCTGTTTTGTTCAAACCAACACCACGTTGCTGTTTTATTCAAACCAGCACCACGTTGGTGCTGTTTTGTTCAAAACAACATCAACGTCAGAATTTTTATTATGTTTGATGATTTATTTTGAAGTTGATTGATAGTAGGGCATAGAAGCTGTAATTTTAAATGTCATTTGGAAGTTTGTTATACAATGATTTTGTTGGTTTTGAGGTATTGGACTTTTACTTTCTACAATGTACTTAGTGTAATGGTAGGATGAATGAAGGTTTCAAATTATCTTTATTATTGATTGTTCTAATGACATGCCCTAGGATGAATAAATGTTTCAAATTTTCACTATGATTCTAACTTCTTCTGTTCATGCAAATTGAAATTTAAATATACTTCAACTAGTAAAAGGTTTGTTGAAGTTAAATATGATTGCTAACTTCTTCTGTTCATGTAAAAATAGAACATTCTCTTGATTTATGATTACACATGGCAAACTAAGTCTTTTAATAGTTAAGAAACTGATTAGTGTAATACTTTTATTATTCTATTTTAGTGTATCCGAATTAAATATTTCCAAGGTTAAAACCGATACAGACTTTGGAAATTCATATTGATATGAATAATAAAAATAGAAATTCATTATGTATAAACCATTTATTATTTTATGGTCATTGCAATTTGCTTATATTGATTTACATCACATACAGATTTATATTCGTGGACTGAACATGCCCCATACCCTAGCAAAGTTGAAGGGAAGAAGTTTGCTTAGTATGAGGATTTGGAGTGCTTACTTAATTTGCAAATGTGTGAGACATCGCATTTGGCTTGTTTGACATTGGTGTAGACAAATTTTCTCATGTGAATTGAAATTTATAAAACTAAAATTTTTAACTTTTGGAATTTTCCTCATGTGAATTGAAAATTTCCTTAATCTATAATTTTGAGTGAAACTCCATTCTACATGTGAATCATACCAATATTTAAAGTGAAATGATACCATTGAATAAAAGCCATTGATGTTGTCACTCATAAAATGCTCACTAGCAATTGAAATAAGATATTGAGTTTGATCTTCATATACTCCAGCACCACGGTCGTGCTAGTCTTGCAAGATCAACAACATGAACCGTGCCACTTGGCACGCGGCTATAACTTCTTGTGGGAGGCTCAGAACCATGGTTAGAGCCCATATATACATCCCAGACACTCACCTCTTCCACTTCATTGAAAATTTTTAGAATTCTAAGGTTCCTAGGTCCATCAATGGGTTTCGATCAAAATCCAATCCAACTCCTGTGGTTTCACATGAGTCAAGGGAGTTCAAATATGTTCTCATTATTATTTGTAGACCTTCCCAACATTGATCCAAATGGTTTTTTTTATATTGCAGTGCTGATCTTGCAAAACCAGCACCACGTTTGTGCTGATCTTTGAAAACTAGCACCAGCCATTCTGATGAGAACCCACGACCACGTTGGTGCTGGATTAGGAAGACCAACACCAACATGGTGTTGGTCTTGCAAAAACTGCACCACATTGGTGTTGGTCTTGCAAGACCAGCACCATCAACCGTGTCACTTGGCACGTGACCATAACTTCTTGTGGGAGGCTCAGAACTATGGTTGGAGTCCATATATACATCCCAGATACTCACCTCTTCCACCTCATTGAAAAGTTTTAGAATTTCAAGGTTACTAGGTCCATCAATGAATTTCGATCAAAATCCATTGATGAACCTATAGAGCTCAGATCGGATCTAATCCAACTCCTATGGGTTCACATGGGTCAAGGGAGTTCAAATATGTCCTCATTATTTTTTGTAGACATTCCCAACATTAATCCAAATGGTTTCAAATTTTTTTTATACTACGTTGCTGATCTTGCAAAACCAGCACCACGTTGCTGATCTTTGAAAACCAGGACCAGCCATTCTGATGAGAACCCACGACCACGTTGGTGTTGGATTAGGAAGACCAGCACCAACGTGGTGCTAGTCTTGCAAAAGCAACACCACATTGGTGTTGGTCTTGCAAGACCAACACCATCAACTGTGCCACTTGGCATGCGACCATAACTTCTTGTGGGACACTTATAACCACGGTTGGAGGCCATATGTATATTCTAGATACTTTAATCTTTTATTTCATAGCAAAATTATAGAAATCCAAGCCATCTAGGT
>JBBUKS010514816.1:0-13123 GCA_038050645.1 Hedychium gardnerianum | reverse complement strand
TTAACGCTGGCTGGCAACCTAACGCAACCCTCCTCCTTTATCCGGGCTTGGGACCGGCCATGACTAGTTCGTCATGAAGAAAAATCAACCTTCAATAATTCATTAGATATGTATGATCTTTTGGTCCTTTCTGGGATTGTGCATATTGCTTTTAGTAAACCGACACTAATCCTTAAAATTTGACAAACAAAGTTCTTTTGAGCATGGAAAATAATTATCAGATGTGCTTGAAGAAGTATTATTTGATATGTAGCATTACAACTATTTCCTAAGAAGATGCTTCTTAGAAATTTCCATATGATTTGATGTCTCTCTTTAATGATTAATAATCATATGTTGCAGATTCAGTTCTAAATTTAACTGTATTTTCTTAAATTGATTTAATGCTTAGTAGTTCGATATTCTACATATTTGAACTTATAATGGGAGCTTGTTGAGGCTGTTTGAGTGATACCAAATTTTAATGTCCTTTTTGAAAGATAACATCCTTAATTGTTTAATGTTTTACGTGTGCACGAGGAAAGCTGCTTTTCTTCGACCTTGTCAAGCTTTCCAATGTCTTTGGTTGCATAATTCTTATCATTTAGATACCTTTTAACATTGGAGTTCAGGAATGAAATCCAATTGGAACAATTTCAAGCAAATTATTTTGATACTTCCGCTTTCTGTTATTAATCCAATTAAATCCCAGTAAGAAGAGTTCTGATCCAAGTATCTGATGCTAGCTGTATTACACAATAACCTAGCTGTTCACAAGTTAATCAGAAAGAATCTCCAATGTTTGAAGGAGGAAATGAATATTTTGGAGAAGCTAAATTATCTGAAGGCTTATTAATTAAAACATGAAGTGAGACAAACACACCTTATAAAAGTTGTGGTAAAAGCTTTAATTAACTAGCATATGTAAACATGTCTTATGTAAAGCTGGAAAGTTGATTAGAAAGCTTATCTTTAGAGTTAGTTACAACAATTCTAAATCTTTGCAAGATTACAAGCCAAAATAGATTACAAATTCTTATTCGCAAGAGTCAAAATGACTCTGATTTATCAGTTAGCCTAGTTTTTTGTTTTGTTTTGTTTTTATAAAATCAATCATGCATAGAAATGGACTTGATTATTCAGCTCTATCATATTTACACCATTGGTTTCTGTGGGCTATTTTTAGTGAGTTATAGTTCTGGTTTTGCAGTTTGACTTTCATTGTTCTTATTCTCTCCGTACTATAAATTCTTCATAAGGAACAAAGTTAAAAATTAATGGAAGTAAGTTTGTTTATGCATTGCTAATGTTTTCTGAATCATAATATCTTATTTAACCTTGCTATGAGAATAGCAGTGGAACTGTTATCACATTCATGTTTGAGGCAGCTTCATGCTTTGTTGTTTCATATTTTCTGCACATTGCTATCACTAAATTCATCCTTTTCTTCCTTGTAGGATCTTCAATGCTAATTATTATGGAACATGGTGAAAAGCTTTTTAGTATGATTCAATTAAGGGAATTACAAAATATTCTTAGTCAGAGTCGAAAACACTCGTATGATTCACCAACCCATGTAGAAGCATCTGGATCTCTTTGGACGCTGATTCAGTTAGTTGGTGAGAAAGCGCGAAGGAACACTGTTCTTCTTATGGATCGTGATAATATGGAAGTATTTTACACTAAAATTTCTGATATAGAAGAGCTATTTTACTGCTTATCTCAACATGTTGAGTACATAGTGGGTAGAGATCAACCATTCAGTATACAGGTGCAACGTGCTTGTGAAGTATCGAATGCCTGCACAACTTTGATTCATGCTGCTATGCACTACAGAGACGAGCACAAAAACTGGTATCCTTCTCTTGAAGGATTAACACCCTGGAACTGCCAGCATGTAGTTCGGTCAGGCCTCTGGAAAATAGCATTTTCTATTATGCAGCTCCTAAATGAGGTGGAAGCTATTGATATGCCTGTGGTGTCAGAAATGTGGTCCCAGTTAGAAAGACTCACTGATGTATTGTTGGAGTCTTATACCAGTGCAATTACAGCTAAAATTGAACTTGGAGAAGAACACCAATCTCTAATAGCTGAGTACTGTAGCAGGAGAGATGAGCTTCTTGCTTGCCTCTATGTGCTAGCAAAAGGATTAACCCAATTGAAGTGTCAGGTAAGTTCTGGTGGTGTTTGTATGCACTTCTTCTGCACTTGATTCATTTCCTAGCATGTGAACGTAATTTTTCATAGTTTCTATTATTTCATAAGGCACTTAAAAACTTCTTTATCCTTTTTTTTATTCTCGGCCATATAATTGTAAACCCATCTAGGAGTTCCATGCACAATCAAGAATGACACAAATCAAACCCATACAAAGAAAGTCAAGTGAAGATCATAGAAAATATCTTCTTGCTTGTGAGTTTGCTTGCTTGCTATTTATTTATAATATTTCTGAAGTAGCACATCCTGCAAGAAAAGGAGGGCTTCTTAACTTGGATTTCTACTTCTACATACCCTGATCTTGCAATAAGCATACTTAATGGATAACTAGAGAAATTCTTGGAGAGAGCATTCCTATTTTACTGCCAGCTAATATCAGACCGCTCTGCGAACAAAAAGAGGCTATTCTCCTACCCGATTAATGAATATCTGAAATTGATTTTGTCCCAGTCACTTTTTGAGTAAAGGATGCGGACACCCCTATTCTATTAGGGATTGGTTTTGACTAAGTTTTGTCTCTCCAATGAATATGATATTACTAGTTGTTTAGATACTATAAAGACTCAATGGATGCTGTTTTTGAGGTTTTAGTCTTCTTAACAAACTGATAATCAGATGGAGTCAGAAATACGAGCCAGCATTATAAGCTCTTGTAGTCATAGTCATATCATAGTAATTCCTCCATGCCAATGCCACAGATATTTTTCACCTGCAGAAAATAGCATCCATAAGTTTTAAGACGAGTTATTGAAAGAAATAACTAAGATGATGCATTACTTATTGAAAGTGAGTAGTCATATTCTTTTCATTTTTTAAATTACTAAAAGGGTGGTGAATATTCTCCATGTTGCCACCACGGTCATTATAATGGAAAGTCTGACATGATGTAAAATCATAATATTATATGTAGTAAATCAGAGGTTCAAAACTCTTTTTGTTGACATGAGAATGTCGAGGTAGTAGAATACTGGGAATGAGAACTAAATGTTACTCACTTGCAAGCTGAAAGCTATGACTGAAAATTAGTTTAAATCACATATTATGGGCATATTCACATGATACTTACATGCCTTAGTGAGATGGTATGATGACTTAATATTTCTCATGGCACTATCTCCAGAGTGAGGTATAAGGGACTGTAATGGAGATTTCTTGGTAGGCTGATGTCTTGGAGACATGGATTCATAATAATACATTCTAACATAAAGTTTACTAGTCTTTCAACTTTGTGAACTTTCATACTTACTAATACTCTTCACTCTTCATCAGTGTCTTGCAAATTTGATCACAAATTAATTTTACCTGTAGTAGATTCCTTCAAGGTATAGATGCTATTAATTATTAATTTGTTAAAGTTTTCGCCTATGCTAGTCTCAGGTTTACAAATTAATATTACCCATAATAGGTTCCTTCAAGTTGTGGATGTTACTAATTGTTTATATGTTTTTCTTTAGGAGGCACACATTGTCATTGATGATCTCGACAGAAAGGAAGCCATATTTAGAGAAGTCACTGAACCTCTACTCTTGATTGCAAAGAGACATGAAGGCTACCAAACATTGTGGCAACTATGTTATGACCTTAGTGATACAAGACTTCTCCGAAGCCTTATGGTATGGACATATGGAAACAGATTTTTTTATTGCCATGAATACCTTATGCATGTCAATGAATCTTTCAATATGCTTGTGCTTGTAGGAACCGTTCTTTTGCATTCTCTTATATCTGCTTGGCTTGAAATATTTAGAATGTGTTTCATTAGGTAATGGAATTTGGTGGGAAGATAATCTTGAATCAGAATGCATTTATTTTCACTGTCCTATTCATTTGGGGGTTCATTGGCTACATTTTTTGTGTATTCTTTTAGGTGATTAATGCTTTCTTATCCTTTATGTAAATCATGCAGCATGAGAGTGTTGGGCCAAAAGGAGGGTTCAGCTATTTTGTCTTTAAGCAGCTGATGACAAGCCAACAGTTCTCTAAGCTTTTGAGGCTCGGAGAAGAATTCCAAGATGAGTTAGCTATTTTTTTGAAGGAACATAAGGATCTACTGTGGCTGCATGAGATATTTCTGAACCAATTTTCAGCAGCTTCAGAAACTCTTCATGCCGTTGCTCTATCTCCAGATGATAGTTTGCACCCAACAGCTGAAGAATCACCAACTGAAACAAAGAGGTTCCTATCACTTGCTGACAGAAGGCGTCTACTTAATCTTTCCAAAATTGCCGCAGCTGCAGGTTTAGTCCCTCACTCTTCAACCTTATTTAACAGCAAGAAGCCTATATTAGTCCTTAAATTCTATTCCTCACGAACTCAAAATCAAAGAATAAATTTCTTACCACACTGGTTCATAAATTGCTATTACTATTCAATCAATCTATCATGATGTAGTGTTACTCAAGCAAAGCATCTGATGATCCATATGCACTAAATCAAATTAGCTCTTGCAAGATTAGAAATGTATTAATGAGAATGCATGATAATCAACATTAAAAATTGTCTCAGGTTTCATTTTGATATGGTGATTCATCTAAAAGCAAATTCATCTGTATACTTGACATTGCCAGGTTCCTGCCCTCCCTTATGCACTAGTCACTGTTCAGGCTAGTAGCTACCGTGATTTACCTCCTCCGTGTTAGTCTTGGGACGGACTGGCGGGGGCGCTGGGGGCAAGCGTTTCGCCTTTTGCTACCAAGAATATATGCTTGAGTGCCTAAACATATTTTAATAATGTCTTACCAACTGCCTACTGCATAGAACCGCTTTTTAATACCTTAGCAAGCAATAACACAAACCATGGAAGTCTATCTCATACAATGAGGTTCTAATTGTAGACAGCCACTTTTGGTGTAGCATGTTGAGAATGACAGCAGAGAAATATTTGACCAGTAATTGAATGTAAATAAAGAAGAGAAAACAATTAGTTCAACTACAATAGAAATAAAGGTCACAAACAGTTTCAAAAGTAAATTAGTTATCCAAACATCCAAGAGAACAAACAAAACAACTACAAGCGACCTTTCTACCTCAGCTCTGACTTTATCAGAAAAGCGGTTCAAAGGTTGTCTCCCTCCAGTAGTCATGCATTTAGGTTTTGATTTTGGGATGTTGTTGTATCCATATGAAATAGCTACATCCTTTAAGAATAAGAAACCAAAATTTGCAAATTCAAAGTAAATGAATAATTAGATATATTTTGCCCACAAACTACTTAGTGGATAAAGTAATAAGAGATTGGTTAGGAACCCCACTTCCATTACATCACGGGCATGCAGAATGTCACTGCGAGTGGGAGGTACAGAAACAACAATATTAAAATCTCCAGTGGCCAATGATGAATGAGCTGCTTCCAGTTGCATTTTGTTTAATAAGGTTACAACCTGTCATATTTAAACATTTTCACTTGTGCATCTTTAGAAAGATCTCAAGTACAAGAACATGCAAGCAGAAGGATAACATGTCAAAACTACTAGGAAACCTCACGTCTGTGTTTAATTTAAAAATCTTCTCATAGAAGGAGTTCGTTTACAGCAGATAATAGTAGGAAAAAAAGAAGGATTAAGGCAACTAATCTAAGTGTCAAAATAACAAGAAAATGAAAGAAAAGATTCACTGAGCATAAATCTTGAAAAATAATACAAAATGCCTGACTAATGCATTGCAATTGGAGAACTTATTATATAGCTTAGAATACAGGAAAATAAAACTTCAAATATCGCAAATTACTGCCAGCCACTAATTTTTAGTATACAGCCAAATAATGTTATTTGAAACTTAAACAATTTTACAATTTTAGACAAATATAGAAATGCAAAAAAGTTAAAATAGACAACATAGATGTGAGGATATATGTTGCATGCATCTTTTCCTTGGAATGGAACTTGAACTACTGAGTTTAAAGGAATATCAGTACCACTTACAAATTTAAATCCATGGCTAAACTCCTGGCAAGTCAATAAATACAAATGGAAAATAACCAAATAAATGTTCTTGCTTGAATTAGAAAACATTAAATCAACTGTCTGCAGGGAAAGAGCATCCACTGGCATCTTAAAAGACATGAAATGATACTGGTTTTATTCGTAATCACAGTGATAAACTAGTTCTAGTCTACAAGACCTAATCATGGTATCAACTCAGCAAGCATTTGCATATACAAGATTAAATTGCTTCAAGTCCTCAACAAAATGACTAACCAACACTAGAAAACATTTAGCTTAAGCAGAATCAATAGCAATACCTCAGAAACATCAAGAGAGATGCCAATTGGATCAATTATCTCAGATAAATGGACCTCCATCCTAGAAACTGAAAGATCAGGACAGATCATAGATTTCCCATCAGAATAAACTACCTCAACTGGTTCCACCTCAAATTTCTTTTTGCAATATTCCGAGAACATAGTCACCTGTACAAGTAAAGGAAGTGAGACCCATTAGAACACAATGTATCCTAAACTATAAAGCATAGCATTTAGTAGCATCCAAAGCATTTTTCTGCCTACCATTGTATTCAAAACAATCTTAGCTTTTGTCAAATCAGTGGCAGTACATTCAATGAACACATTTCTTGTCTTTAGGTTAATTGCTGAATGTGCACCGTTAATAATTGGTGGAAGTGAGAGAACAGTTCTGCAGAAAACAAGATGCATCGATAAAAAAGTTGCCAGCTTATTCTAAAAGAAAGAGAATACCAAAATTTATTATTTTTGTCATTCTAAAATTCTACACCACCAGAGGAACGTAAAGTATAATACAGAAGTATAAAGTGCATTGGGGAATAATCAAAATCAGTCATTTAACAAATTAGCCAAGTAATTGTCAGGTTGTAAAAGAATAACGTGTGCACCAAAATGAATATCTTTACCTATTGCTGTCATAGATCACTGGGTACACAGGAGAGTTCTCAATTATGTGCAAGAACTTCTTAAGCTTTATATCTGACTGCGAAATTGTATAGAATGGTGATAGTGAAAACAATAAAGTTCGTGAATTTAGAAATTTACATATTCAAAAAACAGAGCATACAAAAGAAGTAAATTACTAACATACAATATAACAACAGAAACAAGATAATCTATTTCAAAGCAATTAGGAAGTAACTACATCAATCAACTATTGAGGTAGAAAAGGAGCTTCTAAAAGAAGCAAGAAGTTTTGCATCAATCAATATATTGAACTTGAAGAAACGATCTAGAGAAACTTACTTTGTAATATTCCAACAGGTCATCAGCCCTGAAATTTTTCACCTAAAAGATGGCAAAGAAAAATAGAGTTAAACAAAAATTATGCGGCACAATAATTTAACACAACAAATTGCTATGGAAAGTAGACTCCATGCTACTAAAAAAAAATTGTTAAATTATTGATTGCAAAGTTCTCCAATCTATAAAATTATCTGATTCTTACTATTAATCACAAATCAGCTTATTCCCTGTAATCAAAATCCAATCCGAGTTTCTGACTTAATCTTCATGAAGTAGGATTGAGTTGGAAATGATTGGTTTTGGGTAGCTTGGAGATAGTACAGTTATGAAAAGCTTAGGGAGAGTGGAAGATCATTCGAGCTAGTTATAACCTAAGTGTCAAAAACCAAAGAGGCAAGGGACTAGAACAAGAGAGTCAGGACTCTAGTATGTTGCTAAACATTCTTCATTTTTTTGGCATATCAATAATACACTAAAAGAAGAAAAATAGACATATCCAAGAAAATATTTACAAGAGCAACAACTGTTCATGATACTTCTTTGCTTAAAAAGCTGGTATAACAGATTTTGCACAGTCTTATGTTATAGAACTTCTCTTTGACAGCAAGAGCAACAACTGTTCATAATCGTGATTTTATAACCATATATATCCTAAAAAAAATAGGCTGAAAATATTCATAGGATTATGATTCCATAACTTATGAGATATGACAATGTAGCTAGTTTCCATAAAAAGTTATTTGGTATTTTTTAGAAAAGTATAGATTTTTATTAGAGAAGTATGGTATTTTATGAAAAATAAATCGTATCATCAATCTATAAATATTGGACAAGTTTTGAGTTAATACAATTTTCAATTTCCAACATCCTATCAAAGTTATAATTTTTCTTTTAGATAGTTCCTTTCTTCTCAAAATCCTGTCCTTTCTTCTCTCTACCACTATCATATCAGCTACACTTAAATATTAATCAAGCTACTTTTTCTTGATTTCGTTGATTTCTCTATTTCAATCTTGCTCCTCTCATCGTACTAATCAAGCCACTTTTTTCAATTTTCAGATTATTTATTGTTTTCTTTTCTTTTTCTTTTTCTTTTCCTCTGTTTCTTTTCTTCTTTCTGTTGCTGCAAAAGTATCTACCTCTTCTTTCTTTCTGTTGCTTCTTCTCTTTTACCATAATGCACGTTGCAACCTTTTCTCTGTGCATCCTCTTGTTCACCACAAATTGCAGATCCTTCACCTGCACGGCTGCACCACCACCAGCATCATCCGCATGCAGGTCGGCAGCTACCCGAGTGGTGTCGTGACAACAGGTGCAGCACCCACGGCAGCAGCTCCTCATTGCAAAAGTCTAGGACTCACCCCCTTTCCCTACAAATTCAGCAACTCCACCTCGCAGATCTAGCTTCGTTTTGGCCTCGCCTTGCTGAGACACCGCAACACCCTCCAGCATCACATGCAACACTGAGTTCTGCCATCTCTTCCAACTGCAATCGCACAGCCAAGGTCTGCCTCAACCTCAAGGAGGACCACACCCTCTTCTCCCGCGACAAGGAACTCCACCTCTACTATGATTTCTGCCATATTAGGTTTTAATTCATTAGTTGCAATTTTTAATGCTCCTTTCATTGATACAATAGATGATTCAGGTTTTAATTCCTCTACTAAAATAGATGATTTTTCAAATACTAGTTCATCCTTATCATCGACTTAGGATGAGAAACCTCAACTCTCACTCGTTCTTTAAATATATCAATTGCTTAACCTTCAATCTCCTTCTTAAGCTTACCCTAGAGTCTTTATTAGGAATATTGGGTTTTTATTAGAAAAGTTTATTATGAAGAATATGTCATATCATTAATCTATAAAAAGGGGTTAGAATCTGATGTATTGGAAGAGTTTTGAATTAATAAAATTTTCAATGTCCAACAAAAATAATAGTGAAAATAAAATGATGTGCTTAAATGTCAAACTGGTACTAGCACAGAAATGTGACACTTACTTCCAAGTAACTCTATTTTAACAGCATTTGCTACTGCATTGTCCCGCTAAATGTTGGTGCACAAATCATGCAAATGAAAAGAGCAACAAAAAGCTCTTGTATAGCAAGTCCAGGTAGGATTACGAGTGTAGCATTTTGCAGCATCCGTAAGATGTTTGCAAATGTTTATATCATGAAAATTTGATGAAGTTGGGACTTGTAACACGAGCGGATACTCATACCACCATATATCAGTTTTGAAAATTGGGTTAATTGATGCCCAAAGCATTTGACACTCACAAAGTTCAATGTGAAATAGTGGTACTTAAGTAAATTAATTTCTAACAATTTGCAAATGTAGCACATCAGAGAAATTTTTAAGCATAAAAAAATGAAGAACCACAAGTTGATCTTGCAAAAACAAATCGAGTAACATATTTAGCATCACAGCTATGAAGTGGAGGATAATAAATTAACATTGAAGTACCTGCTTTAAAGGCACAAAATTAATCTCTTGAGGAGTTAATGCCTGAAAAATGAAAAGAGAATGAAGAAATTGTAAGAATACTGGAAATACTCATTATGATAGAAAAACAATAGCGGAGCACTAAAAGCTCCATTGACTAATTTCATGTGAACAATAAAGAAAGGGCAAGTTATTAACTGTGACATGTTAAGCAATACAAGGATGCTCTACCTACTACCTAGAATCTGAATAGAAAAGCATTCGCTATAATCATGTAACAGTGCAATATAATATATGAAGTAAACTTTGAAAATGTATAATATCACTAAGGAATTCAATATCTTCCGCATAATTTGTGTTAGTTCTGTTCATTATCTGTGTAATACTGCTGCATGGATTCAAGATTATTAACAGCAGCAGAAAAAAGGTCCAAAATTACGAAGGATTGCTACTGACTTATCATAAAGCAAGGTGTGCATATTACCTCATATGAAAAAGGACCCTGTATTGTATCCAAATCATGTGTCCCAATAGCAACTAAGGTTCTTCGCCTGGTGTTCAAAGAAGGATAAGTTTTGGCAATGATTCGGAAGCAAGAACTAGGCAGGAGAAATCAGGCAAGATTTGAAACATATAACATACCTACATATATTTTGGTGTAATTTATCTTGCAGCTCAATGAAGCTGTTGTATCTTGCTTCATCAAAGGTTATTCCTCTTAGAATGGCACAAACAACAAAAGGCCGGATCAATGAGGTCTATTAAATAAGAGAATGGTGTTACAAACTTTGTTCTACTCTCACAAAATAAAGAAAAAGGATATGAGGATAAATTTTTTGACAAGACAATATTTTTGGTGCAACAACTAAAGACAAGAAAGCCTGAGAAGCTAGTGTCAATGATTTTCATCACCTCGGGTTTGACATGCATTTTGAGTATTGATTTAGATGATACATCGGAGACTGTATACAAAGGGTTTACTTCCTTTTCAATGAAAATTCTGAGAGCTCGAGCAATTCCTTCAAGACAGAGCAAATCATATCTGCAGTTGAATTACCACATAGAGAAAGGAAGGTATAAAACCAACATTACAACCATCGTCAAATGAACTACAAAAGTATACTGCATTCTTATTCCTTCTTGAAAATGCATGTATGTGGCTAACAGATAAAGGCTAGAAACTCTAGTGTAAATACTATGCACAATGTGATCCGATTAGAAAACAGAAATCGGCACTGGATAATGAAGTAGCACTTCCCATGTATCTGTTAAATGTTTCCAATAACACAGCAACAGTAAAAAGACAAGGATGTTAATCATCTCTGCATGTCTAATAAATTCTGAATAAAATAAACAACTAATGCAACGATTTCCCTTTGCACCTCAATAACACAAGTTGACTAGACAGAAAATTAATTAAGATTTAAAGAACTACTAGAAAGATTCGAATTCTACCTATTGGCTGCGACTTCGATCTTATAAATGACTTCCTCGTCCTCGTCACCAGCTTCTGCTTCTTCTTCTTCTTCTTCGAGATGCTTCTCTTTCCGAATAATCGCTTTCTCCGTAGTCTTCGCAGAAAGGGGATAGATAAAAATACTCGATTACGATAAAGTCAACGAATACTATGACAGAGAAATATAAAATCAAATCTACGATAACTCACAACATCATCGAGCTCGATGCCGAATTTGAAGCATAGTTCCTCGAACTCCTCCTGCGCTGCGATCGTTACAAACAAAAAATAAGCAGCAACACAGACGACGAGAAAGCAGGAGACAGGGAGAATCGAATGGGAGTTACTATAAGTTTCGCCCAGGGCAGCAAAAAGGCGGTCCCTCCCGACGCTCACCGTCGGCATCGGCTGCAGAGCAACAATAAAACGGCTGTCTATGGGTTCCGTAAACTACCAGGAAAAATAGAACGCTCTCGCCACCGCTCGGCGGCGGCGACGAACTCGCCGGCGAGAGATGGTAAAGAGCGGCGGAAGGTGCGGCTTAATGGATTAGGGTTCAGAAAGCGTTAACCCGGTTTATTCTCTCTCTTTCGCGAACACGATGACCATTGACTTCTCGTGAGCTCATTTTACATTCGCTCAGTATTTTCTTTTCCACGTCATTTAAATTTTCCCACGCGTAGAAAACACTGCCTTCGGTTTTATCAATTTATTTTAATTCGACAAATTACTGAATCACCTCCTTGAAATTTCGTCTTATCTAAATCGCATATTCGATATCTATTTTACTCTTTCGCTCATTCACTTTAGCTCATCGAATTAATTATTATACTATAATAATTGACTCGATATGCTTTTTTTTTTAAAAAAGTTTTTTCGATTAAAAAGTTTTTTAAAAATAATAATTAATAGATAAAAAAATTATTAATCTTGATATGATATATCGAGAGGATGTATATAATTTGAAGAATTAAATAAATATATATGATTTTGTTTTATATCATTTGATCACTCGAGATTCATCAATCGATTATGACCGAAATCGATTGACGGATCTAGAATTTGAAATGACATGAAACAAGATTCTTTACACTCGTCTATAATTATTCTGATTATATATATATCCTCAAAAAATAATTTGATACAGAGCAATATTTTAAATATGAATCAAATTTTTTAGATATATTCATATTCAAAAAATTATTACTTTAATATAATGTATAGAAATGATGTTTAATGATATAAAACGAATTGATGGATTTAAAAAGTTCGAAATGATATCAAATCAGGTCTTATATATTCATCTAGTTATCTTAATTATATTTATATATTCAAATATCAATTTGATACACCATATTAAGAACAATATTTTTTTTTATAAAAGACTTTTTAATCGTTTTAAAAAAAAAAGATTTTTAATCGGTTCAAATGTAGCAATCGATTAAAGTTATTGTTCATGATCCTAGAAAAAATTCTATTTGTGTTTAAAAAACTACTGCTCTCAATATGACATATAGAAATAGTGGCAAAAGATGAAACGCTCGCCCCCAGCACTCCTGTCAGTCCGTCCCAGGACCAATACGAAGGAGGTAAATCACGAGGCTAGTTTACTAGCCCGAATAATAATTAGTACATGAGGGATGACAGGAATCTGACTATTAGCTAAGATTTGACTCTCAGACCTGATAGTGATAATGCTCCATGCACTAGTCATCAGTCCATCACATGAGGATAATATGACATATAAAAATGATGTTTAACAACATGAATAAAGTTAAAAGAACTAGACAGATATAAAGGATTTTATTTCATATCATTT
>JBBUKS010514777.1:0-13125 GCA_038050645.1 Hedychium gardnerianum | reverse complement strand
AATGTATAGAAGATATAGAAATATGACCTTGTAGTTTTGAGTCTGCGCCTAATGGGGCCAGCGAACAATAAGGGAATCAAAAAATTTCGATGTCGTGGGAATGATCGTCGGCAGCCAGTGAATCGGGGAGTGCCACGACGGAGGGGGCGCGGCAGCAGGGAATAAGGGAAGAAGCGTCGAAATCAAGGGACTACCGACGTGAGAATGATCGTCGACAGGCAGGGACTGAGGGAGAGACGCCGCCGAAAGGGTATGAAATTAGGGTTGAGAGTGCAGGGGAAACTGAGGAGAAGAAGATATGCAGGGAGATTTGAAGTTTTCACCCGAACAAATACTAAGGATCGGGGCGAAATTTCTCTCGCGCGAGGAAGCGAGAACGCAGAATCGCGGAGACTTGTACATGTCAGGTGTCCACGTTGCTGTCGCCCACAATCGCTCACATTAGAATATACAGAATATCAAAATGATATATATATATATATATTATTTTTATTTTTTTAATAATCTATCCAACAGTTAAGGGATGGATATAGAGTTTCTCACCGGCAAGGGACCAGTGTCTTTAACATACGCTAGCAGGCTAAGAAAACAGAGTTTCTCACCGGCAAGGGACCAGTGTCTTTAACATACGCTAGCGGGCTAAGAAAACCTGCTTTTTTAATTTGACAGGCACATGGATTAAACTTGCCAGCACCAAGAACAGGAAACAAGAACAAAATGTAGCAGTCTTGAATACCAAGAAACTGAGTTAACTACAACAACGATTTAAATTTGTCAGCACCAAGCACGAGGAATCAACAACAACAAAACGCAGCGGTGTTAAATAACAGCGGAAATAGTCATCAGCGGTATAGATGTTGAACATTGCATCACCCTAACTCAGTATCCAATATCCAGAAACAAATTGCTCAGAACTACTTGGGTCAAAAGTAATCTCATGCAGGTGCCTTGCGCAGCTCATTTTCCCCGTGTGCAAAATGGCACCGGTCGCCAAAAGTGCAAGACCCTTTAGTAAAGTTGTCGCAGATTTTGGTTTTGAAGTTGCTTCCTGGGCCAGCCGGGACTGAAGGAGCTGGATTCCTGAGTGGTAGTTTAGCACTCGCAGAGATGTTGACAATTAGCTCTCTTACCATAGCACTAGCCTGGTTAATTTGATCAAAGGTTCCCTCCATCTCAATATTTTTTAGGTTCGTGTCTGACTCATGGTCGCGTATCGATAGCTTCGCACCTGTCAAACGGCATATCTGCTTCGTGTTGACTCCACCCTTCCCAATGATGGCGCCAGCAAGGGATGCATCCACACTGATCTTTGCAGTAGCAGAGGCACCGAAGCTAGCGGCAGGATCTACACCAGGGGGCACGGGGTCAAACCTTGCCCCTAGTCCTCCCCCCAGGGGAGGAGGTGCTGCAATTGGAGCATCTTTGGATGATAGCTGGCCAAGCTCCCGTTCACCATGGGCAAAATGGCATCTTTCCCCAAATTTGCAGCCTTCAGCAGTGTTATATTTGTTGCACATACGGGTCTTTACAACCGGCGAAGCACCATTGTGGAAGGGTGGAGGAGGCACTGGGTTCCATGCAGCAGGTGCCAGAGCATGGTTGCCTAGGTTCGTCAACTGTTGCACGGACTGAAGGCCACCAGGGAAATAATGCAGAAAATGACAACCCTCTCCATACGGGCAACCAGAAGTGCTGCAGAGTAGTCATTCACAGATTAAGGAGATGCTTGCATATCAATAAAATTAAATTCATTCTTAAAAGAAATAATAACTGAAGCAATAACTTAAACTCAATCAAATGAGCTGCTCAAAGTAGTTCTACAAGTACATGAACTCCGGAAAGGTCACTATCGAAAACTAAGAATTAAAAAAAAAAATGAAAAAATATATAGAGAGAGAGAGATGCTCCAGCAAATTGTTATATATAACACATGAATCCGATACGCTGCACAGCAGGCGTACGCTCCTGCCGTGCGCACTTGTGACGGAGGGGCCCACCTGAGCACCTGCCATGTGAGCCCCTCCCTCACAAGCCATGCGCACCTACCGTGCAGCGTAAAAGGATCCTCTCTCTCTCTCTCTCTCTCTCTATATATATATATAATCAACAAAACTAATTCTTCTTTATCTGCTTAATCCAATTTGCTCATACTAAAAAACTATTAAGTGATAAATGGATGGGTGAACAACCACGACTAATGCCAACTCTTAATAGAAAATTACCATTCAATGTAAGAAGCAGAAAACTAGAAACAAGTCGACAACTTTTAACAAAGCCCTTGAGTGTCCAAATGGGATTGAATAATTTAGTATATGGATCCTCACACATTATTTGACAAATATAATATGATTTTCCATATATATGCAAAGTAGTTTTCACCACCAACATTTGTTCAAGAATTTGAGTATTCACTTAAATGAGAAAAGGAACTAAAAAGACAGTAACACCTAAGTAATTTTAACATATTCACTTTTAAGGTACAACTGGAAAAAAAAAACAATCAGGAAAAGGAAAGAGTTGACACCTTTATGCCCACGGGTCACTACACTCAAACAATCAGTGAAGAAATCAAGTATCTCTATTCTTTGAGTAGTAAAAAAACATTTAAGCATAGAATACTCCATTAAGGACTAGCAGAAGCTTACAGCTATTATTATTCAGAGCATTGTGATACAGAGTAACCATAGTATGCAGAGCCACAAAGTTTAAAAACCTTCTGCATGAGCATTTTACAAAGGTATGCATACAAAGGTAAACCTATTATGCACTCTGAGTCTGAGCTTCGGTCGGTGATTGTGCATTCCTATGTTCAGTGGCTAATAGTGATGTCAATTCTTTTGCAAACATAATTCATTTTAAGAATAAGATATGTCCCCATCTACTATGAAAATTGCATAAGGGAACCAAAGAAAGTAAAAGGAATAAGAATGCAATCCAGTTATTTCCATTAAGGTTTAGCTACATATTTCAAACCACACTGTTCATGAGATTCATCTGGTCAAGTTGAACAATATTTTGCCTGCTTTAACAAGCAAAGAGGTAGTAGTTGTTATGCTTTAAAAAAATAGGCTAGATCAGAACTAGCTATCTTTACAAAAAAGGCACAGACAATCAGGATTACTTTCTTATACTTTATCCTACTCAATGCAAGACAGGTAGAACGACTTAAGAGTCACTCTCTGTATGAACATACAATCAAACTTCTTATCAGAATCAGAGGTCAGACTATCAGCACTACAATGAGATAGATAATAGTAGATGGTAGAAACTCAAAAGTGACTATTACTTGATTGCTAATAAGAAATAGAAAGCATGAGCACCACCCACTTCTTTAAAGTTATAAATAGTTAATATTCAATTATTTTGGTTTAAATACAAACCTTTAAAATTGACACCTTGAGACAATATAACAAAATCGTCATTTCATAAGAAAAAACTGTTGCATAGAGATTAAGAAATAATCCAATAAAAGTAATCATAGAGCATAGAAATCAGAATGATCAAAGTAAAGATAAAAAAAACAAGGTAAGAATTTAAAGTCAAAAACATGTTAAAAAAATCATAAAATTGGCTTCATTTGTAGTTGCAACAAATTTGCACATTGCTTCAGAATTTAGGTGACCAAAGTATTCTTGCAATTACCAATTTACTTTACTCAGTACCATTAACTTGCTTAGAGAACATAAACCTGTATCACAATCTTAAAATAACTGTTGGATTAGCATTAAATAATTAGTTCATGAAGTAAATAAATTTAATTGCTATATAAGTTACAATAAAACAATTCCATGGTGTAGATTTTAGATAAGTTAAGATTAGAACCTGAAAAACTTGGTGCATGGCTTGGATTTGCCTCCTATACCAGGTTGGAAGGAATCCATTTCTGTATGAAATTGATTATGTGTCCTCAGTTAAGTTCTGATCATTTACTAGTCTTTATTTCAAATATTGATTTGATGGATTAACATATGACTTAAGGCATATAAACAAATAGGGCAAGAGTTAATAAACATGAAAGCTTTAAATACAAATATGCATAGTAGATTAAATGTTTTAAAATTTTGATTCAAATTTTATCACTGACAGATATACCTGAGTGTCACAACTTTAGCAAAAACTAGTTTCATTAATGCCATATTAATTGGGTGTCTCATGATTGATAGGAACTTCACGGATTAAGAAGCATAAAGATATTACATTTTAAATGGTGAAGTTGAACAAAGCACATAATTTTAGGAGACAAATCTTAAGACCCCAAAATTTCAAAATTCCAGACAAAGTTTAACTTCAAAGATCAAAATGATATCTACACAAGGAAAAAGATTGTGAAACCTATACCAATAAATATACATTTTAATGCACGCATTTCTCATCTCATCCACGTTTTCTAATTGGAATTAAAGAAAGAACAGAGGGCAACGAATTTAAATTATGGAGTCACCTTTATGAATAAAACCACTGTTAAAATACCATGTTACTTACGTTATAATTTGTAAGTTCCCAAATAAATATACATTCACTTGTAACTACTCATTCTTTGATAAAGAAAATTTTGAATTACAAGCATTCGTAAGAAAATAGAGGTTCGGTTTATCAATCGCATCTTCAGCAATAAATAATCGCTTGCATCTTTATTTTTTCAAAAAAAATCATTCACATCGAAAAAACATGCTGAAAATATGCTTTGATTCGGTATAGATTGCATAAATCATCAATGAGAAAAACAATTGAGAATGTTGATAAAAATTAGGAATGCAGGAATTGCTTATTCAAGTAAGCTAGCCAATATGATATCTGTAGAACAAGGAGCATAAGAAGATGGATTGGAGAAAAAAGCACCATCTCTACAGATAAGATGAATAATAGAAGACACAGAAAAAAAATCATGAATAGGCCAAATCAAAGCGCCTTTATAATGGCACAAGGCAACGTCAACCCCAGTAGTCTGTTGAGGAATATAAACGCTCATCTAACCTCGTTGAGAAAGCATAAGAGGACACATAAATAAAAAAAAATACCTTTATTCCGCTTCGATCCAACGCCATTTCCATTGGCGGCATCCAGCCTCCCTCTTTTTCGAGACGCATCCATAGCGACAGCGAGTGGATGTAAATCACGAGACGGGGAGAATCAGAATTCTCGAAGTGAGAAGGAAGATAGAGAAGGAGAGCAATCGGCCGAAACCCTAACTAGGGGTTGCGCGAGAGCAAAACGGCGGAGCCTCCAGACAAAGCGAACGAGATAGAGAGAGAGGGGACTGGAAGTGGAAGACAGCTGGGCACGACGAGGCTTATTTATAGCACGAATTCGGATCGTCAGATCGGATTCGGATCTTGAGTATTAAATGCCGCGCCGCTTTCCGATTATTAAAAATGTCTGCGCAGAGATTGGACGCGTTATCAATGGACAGGGCTCTGGAAGAGTCCAGAGCCCAGAGGCAGCCGTTCCATGCCTGATGGCCCTGATCTTGATCAAACCGGCCGGCCTATTCTTTTAATATTTAAAATATTAAAGTTTTTTGTAAAAATACTAAAAATTAATTAAAGAAAAAAGTTTTTATTAAGTATTTTTAATAGTTAATAAAAAACAATATATAAACTATAAAGTAAATTTCTCATTTAATCATTTTTATAATAGTCTTCATATATTTAATTTTTAAAATTAAGTTCTTAATATGTATATAAGACAAAATGAATCAAGTGCAACCAACCCTTATAAAGTTTTCACCCATGCTCCAACTACAAAACCTGTTTTTGCTGGCGCAAATAATTCAGACAGGGATGTTATCATGAATAAGCTGGATCGTTTTTTATTGGGTGTAAAATGTGTTATTTCTTGTCTCAGTTCTCCTTGTACGTGATATTATTATTGAGTGAAGCCTATGGCTATGATTTATACTATTACAGGAAGTATAGAGCTAATATTGTAAGGATGGTTAAGGGGATAATTTTATGTTTTTTTGTCACAGATATAAAATCTTTTTTATATAATGATCGGGTTTTAATTTCGATGAATTAATAAATAAATGTTTTTTAATAGATGATTGATTTAAAAATGTTGAATTGATGGACCGTCTATTACAAGTATTTTTTGATTTATCTTAATTTTTAGTAGAAATTTTTCCCTCAATGGATAGTAGACTCGAGAAACGTCGACTATCAAGATGAGCCTCCATGTGCGCTTCTCCGATTTATCGTGATGGTCGGTGAGAAACTTTCGTATGACTGGATGAGTCATCCCAGGATTAGTTGGGCTAAAGACTTGAATATCTGGTGTTAACTAAAAAAAATTACAAAGCCTCTTGAATGGACTGTTGACCTAAGAACGCTGGATTGATGAGCTGCTCATTGCAAGTATTTTTTCAATTTACTTTAGTAGCCGGTGAAAAACTTTAGTAGGGTAGGTTGGATATCTCGTGTCAACTAAAAAAAATATAAATTCTCTTGAGACGACAAATCAAAGAATGTTGACTGTTTGAATAAACTTATGTGAGTATTTTGTGATTTACTCTAGTAACTAGTAGGAAATTTATGTAGAATTAAGTCAATAATTTTTTGGATTAGTTGATTCAAAAAATTATATATCTAAATTAAAAAAAAAACTAAAAAAAACTTCATGCCCCAGGCTTGGTGGGATGATAAATAGACAAATGGATTTTCTAAACAAACGAGGATTTAATTTTCATACAGTACAAATGTTTATAGTGCTTGAACTATATATGGTGTTGGATCATCCCATGGTTCATCTGTATTTTATAAATTTTCGTAATGACCAATAATTTTTTGTTTGTAAAATTAAATTAATCATCTCTAAATAAAATAATAACTAAAGGATAGAAATATTCGATACACAGACATAATTACAAAGCCTCCTAAACACAACATTACTTTTAAAAAATAGAGAAGTTTAGGGTCCTATAGTAAAATTGAATAAAATAGTTAGATGATTTTCAAAACTTTAAACTTCAAAAAGTAAAAGATCGTTTAAAAAAAAAACTCCAAATGATCCGACTATTATAACTCATTTTTTTAAAATTAAACTAATTTATCATTTTTGTAATAAAATTACTGAATGACGAAAAGTTTCGGTACAATGTTGTAGAAATTATAAGAAATACATTAAAACGTTAGCTTTTATCATTGGACTAGTTTAAATAAAACTATTAGTACCTCTTTGAATTTCCTCATGTATTAATTATTGTTCGGGTTGACTAGATTAGTCCCCGTAATTTATCTCTTCCATATTAGTCTTGGGACGGACTGACGGAAGCGTGGGAGACGAACGTTTCGCCTTTTTGCTATAATTAATACCCCTTTGGATTAAGGAAAAAAAGAAATACAAAATAGGATTTACTTTTAAAGTTGAATTAGTTCAATTATATATATATATATTTGATAATACTGTTATATGAATTAAACAATTTTTTTTTTAAAAAGGCATGATGTTTACATATGCATTAATAATTCACATGAAGTTAACTTTATATATACTTGGAGTTTATTTATGTAAACTCCTTTTTTTTTTTTTTTGCCACAAAAAGGAGTTTATTTATGTCCGTTACATATAAACAAATATATAAAATAAATAAGAGTGAAGATTAAAATATAAAGGATTAAAGATTAATGAGTTTGGTTTGTCACGTTGACCTGTTGTGAATCCTTCATGAAAAAATTTAAGGAAAAAGAAAGATTTGTGCTATATTCCAAATATATTAATAAAAGTTGTTAAAAATCATACAAATGCCTTGTTGCACTTACAACAGGACACAATATATCGGAATTCACTACAAACACAACATTTATTGTCACTGATTTGAGCTAGAATTTGAAGGAAATGAAATATACTTAACTCTGTCATTTCTAGGGGGTGATCAAAGATCTATTTGGATCTTGAACAATTTGTTGCTGAAGATCAGCATCGGCAGGAAACAATCCACATTGCGATGTCTGCGCCATCAGTTGATCTAACAACACCAAAGCTGCCATCGCTTCCACCATCGGAACTGCTGTAAGATCAAAATCATATTCGGATGTGATTGCCAAAGATCAAGAACACATTTGGTTTGCAAGAATATTATTTCATTCAAGACAGAAATAACTATTCTTGCATTTCAATATTAGAACTTCAATGCCAACTCTAATCGAATTGTTACTCTCCTAATCTTGCTTATTAGCTTCCAAAGCAAACTTTTAATTGTAAGAATGAGAAATTATTTTCATTCCATTGAAAAGAATTCATATTCAGACACTAATTACCATTTTTTATTTCGTTCCCCAATAATAATTATTCAAATCCTTGTTAATTTGATTCCATAAATTAAATGTCCTATTGGAAGAGGGATAGAAATTATGACTAACCTCGAGGGACCACACAAGGGTCATGGCGGCCTCTTGCAATAAGTTCAGTTTCATGTCGGTCTCTTGTTACTGTTTGCTGTTTTTTCTGATTAAATGAAAATTGCCAATAAGAATCATGATAGAATTGTGAGAAACACAAAATTCAGAAATTACCAAATTGGAAATAGATTGACGAATTTCACTGATCAATTATAAATCCAAAATAGAATAAAAAAGGTCTTTGCTAAAAATAGAATAGATTGTACTTGTTGAAACATTTCTGCATGAAAACGACTAGTTTCCCCTTTCGTTCCATTTAACATCATGGAAAACCTCATCTTCTATTTTGACGCGTATAAAAGAAGAATATGGAATGCAATGTAGCTTACCGAGATAGTAGACGTTGGTTTAAAAGCTATTCTAATGCAAATGGTTTCTCCATTGGATATACCTCCCTGTACAGAGAAGTCAGAATCATTCCACAAGCCTTAATTATCCTACTAACAATTTCCATATTAACTAAATCTGTAGTAGTAATAAAAAGATAAACCTGTATACCGCCAGACCGATTCGTTCTTGTCCGCATATTGCCATGCTCATCCATGTAGAACTCATCATTATGCTCGCTTCCAGTCAAGAAAGTACCTAAAAATAGTTTGATCACAAGTACAGGAAGGAAAATGTTGAATAATCTAGAAGTTCTAATCGTGAATAATGAATATTCTGATCAATTTAACAGATACCAACCTGCAAAACCGCTGCCAATTTCAAACCCCTTAGTTGCAGGGAGAGACAACATAGCTTTTGCCATATCAGCTTCCAATTTATCAAAAACTGGACATCCAAGCCCCTATGACAATGGAGGAAATGCAAAATGAAATTGTTTTTTCAATTAATCCACACAATGCAAACTGTTATAAACCATTGCAGAGGATACTATATATATAATAGCAAAGAATCCAAATTAAGTGAAACAATTACTCTTGGAACATTTCGAGCAATGCAAGTCACTACGCCTCCAACAGAGTCTCCCTTAACTCTCACATCGTCGATGGCCTCAATCATCTTTTGAGCATATTCTTGATCTGGACATCTGACAATGTTACTCTCAATCTGAAAGTTTTTTTTGGCAAAATATGATCAATTTTCAATAACATGAAAACAAAAATGGAATAGTGATTAGAAGAATTGAGCAATCACGGACTTGATCAAGGGTTACTGTCTCATTATCAACAACACCTTCAGGAAGCACAACTTTATGAACTTGAGAAACGTATGCTAAAATCTGGCCAGGAATAAAATACTTGGTGTTAAGCAGGTATAGAGCAAAGCCAATATGCAAGCACTGCAACAAACTTGTTGGCAGTTAACTTTAATCAACTAAATGTTAAATCATGAACAATCAGTTATCTGTAGATGGGACATGCTATCAACCATGCGATAATATTGGAACTATGTGATATATAACAAAGATACAATTTTTTTTTGAAGATCTATGTATTCTGATGGTAAAAAAAAACTTTAAAAAATGGTAAAATGTTGGAACACAGAAACCATGAACTAGTCAAATCTAATCTAATCAACAGTTATGCATTGACAGGTTAGTCATCCCCAGTTCAATATCAAGTTCAATAAGCATGGCACCAGAGGATTCCAAGTGTATTTTCTATTTTTTTGTCAAAAGGATAGTACATATAGCGACAGTTATCCAATGGTGATGCAGAACACCATATCGGTGTTTATGCCAAAACCCGATCTAAATAAAACTAATGAAGAAACCCACCTCAGTTCCTGCATACATCTTAAGAATTTTTTTTGCAATAGCTCCTGCAGCAACTCTACCAATAGTTTCTCTTGCTGATGATCTACCGCCTCCCTATAGTTTAAGAAGGGCAAAAATATCAGACATGCATGGTTGGACTTTTATCTCCATGATTGTGATGTGAGAATAGCACTTCAATTTTACAAACATCATTTTAGGATAATACAAGAGAACTAGAAAGGACTATCAAGAACCTGTATTGCTCTCAAACCATATTTGAAGTCATATGTTGCATCTGCATGAGAAGGCCTGTATGCTATTGACATTTCACTATAGTCCTGAAAAAGACCATGCATGAGTAATTATCAACATGTCAGGAACATCAGAAAATGGACATTCATTATCAGTTATTTCAAAGCACATTATAAGGATGATCAATAAATTACTGGAAAGTGGAAATTTTGGCAGTTGCCACAGTTTCATTGTTAATAGAGAGTACACGGGACTCACATGTCCTCTTTGATCTGTATTTGGTACGAATACACAGATAGAAGTCCCAGTGGTCATTCCTGAAAGTTTGAATCAACAAAGAAGGTGATTGTTCAGAAGGATCTGCTATATGACAGTAAATCTAAAAAAAATAGATAAGAAACGTGAGAAAAATGTGTCCTACCATCATATATTCCTGAGAGAATATGGCAAGTATCTGTTTCTTTTCTTGGAGTGGTTATCCTGCTTTGACCTGGCCTCCTATAGAATAAACTAAAAAAGTTAGACTAAATCAAAATATTTGCACAAAGCAAGTAGTGAGTAGGTTGGATGCATATGAAGCATAAACCTTCTATCAAGTTCAAATTGCAAATCCTCCTCAGAGAGAGGAATCCTTGGGGGGCAACCACTAATAACACAACCAACACCTCCTCCATGAGATTCACCATAGGTTGAAACTTCAAAGTGCTTTCCAAATTTATCTCCACCAGCTCGTACCTCTGATTTTCAGAAATGGAAAACTCAGATATAAAAGATTCACACACAAACAAAGATGGTAATTTCCTTTAAAAAAAGAAGAAGAATATATATATATATATATATATTGATAAGAACAAGAATGAAGTTGCAATGCAGAATGTGAATGAAATCTAATAAAGGATATATAACCAAACATAAAATCAGAAATGATACTTGGAAGAAACATTCCTTGATAGGATTAGTGAACTATATGAATATAAAGGTCTGCTAGGCAAGCAATTCAACTCAAGTACAAAGTGGATTTCTAAGACAAATTAAAATAAGGCACGACACAATCAACACGTCAATTAGATGTTCCATTTCATGTGCTTATATAGAACATGCAAACTATCGGAATGATCTCTAGGTTCGACGATTTCTCTTTTTCATCAAAAAGAACAAATGATAATCTAATGCAACTCACTATTGATTTTGAGAAAAGTAGAAAACAGATTTCACTTTCCCCCAATCAAATAACCCACTCTCCTTTATTTGTACTCATCCTCCTAGTTCTATTCTATTCAGAAGGCGCAGGATCGCATTGTTATCCCATACAAGGACGTTAAAAAGGCGGCGGGAGGTCGAAAAGAGCTTACCGAGCCTCTTGGGAGGAAGGTAACTCCGGCGGAAGATGGAAATTTGGGCGGCGGCGGAGGAGAAAGGACGGCGAAGGCCAGAGACTTGCCGGAGGCCGATGCCGCAGACGCCGTCGGCTCTCCTCAACCCGACGAATGACTCCGAAGACACCATCGATCGATCGATCGATCGCTTCTCCCTCTCTACGATCTGAATCCGATCTGGGGATATGAACTTGGGATTTATCGAACGGAAAAGACTCACCTACCACAGCTTCCCACTAACAGCATATCTACCTCACTAGCAATACGAAAAAAAAATGAACATGAAAATAAATAAAAATAAAAATAAATTAGAAAACAAGAATTATACTTTTCATTTCTCAATTTCATCCCCAAAACTTCTCAAAAATCATTATATCTCATTATAATCTCTCGAATACTTTTAAAGGGAAATATGTTTTTTCTATTCGCTCATCAATTTAAAAATCACACTCCCAAAATTTAAAATTGAGGTATAAAAGGGAGAGGTTAAAATTTATTTGGGTATTTCACGATGATAAAAGATGAAACGCTCGTCTTCAATATTTTTGTCAGTCTATTTCAGAATCAACCTGATGGAGATAAATCACGAGAATTAATTTAACTAGCTTAAACAGTAACTAAAGCATAGGAAAAAATAAGAACCTGATTATTCATGATTATTATTATTTTTTTCATTACAATTGATTATAGTTTTGTCTCGAAAATAATTGATAATTAAATCATGTGATACATTTTTCGGTTATTATTGTATCATAAAGTTTCTTTCAAGGAATCGGAATCCTTGGGCATCCACTAATAACACACGATCAACACCTCTTCCATGAGATTCACCATAGGTTGAAACTCCAAAGTGCTTTCCAAATTATATTTATCTCGACAGCTCGTACCTCTGATTTTCAGAATTGGAAAACTAAGATATAAAAGATTCACACGTACAACAAACAAATATAGTTAATACGATTCCCATTTAAAAGGACATCTCATTTATTAGAATTATAAAAAAGTAATATGTTATGCTGCGTGGTGTTCAGTTATTTAAAATTTTATCTTTAAAATTTAATATTTAAATTAAAAAATAATTTAAAATGATTTTATTTTTAAATATACACGAAATGAGCGGCATACAATAAGCAACATATCAAAACAAGTTATCTTATTTTCATTATGTGAATTGCGCTTTATTTTCTTATAGTAATTATGAATTATAATTACTTTAACAGACATAGATGTGATCCTATTCAAATCAATCTAATACTAGTTAATATTGTATGTGATCCTATTCAAATCAATCTAATACTAGTTAATATTGTTGGTGCAATTTACACTACAAGTCAAACCCTAAGGTTTTGATGTATGACCAAAGGTTAAAGTTAGATTGTTGTGTTTAATCCACTTGAGC